>JAXQQM020066769.1:0-69023 GCA_034641835.2 Pinus albicaulis | reverse complement strand
TAGGAGAATTTTGAGGTCTAAAATGGGCCTCCTAAGCAAATTATATAATAATAGTGGAAAGAATCAAATAAGATTTGATGACATCATCAAATTTTAGAGGGAAAAATGAAAAAACTACTTTTTCAACTCATATTTTCAACTTATCTCCCAAAGTTTTTACTCAAATTTCGAGCGGGAGTACTCGTTGGATGCGAAATGTAATCACGTTTTTTTATGTATTTCTCATTTTTCGTGTAGTAGGACGCATCGAAAGTATGCAACATGGGTACTCCTTGGATGAGGAATTAAATTTCGCATCCAACGAGTACTCCCGCTCGAAATTTGAGCAAAAACTTTGGGAGATAAGTTGAAAATACGAGTTGAAAAAGTAGTTTTATTATTTTATTATTTTTTAATATTTTTGCCTTTTTATTTAAAAAATGGTGAATCATCCCCCATGGTTGACATCATCATCTTGAATCCTATTGGTTGTTATAAAGTTTATTTTTGTTGTACATTTTCTTAGGAGGCCCATTTTAGACCTCAAAAATTTCCCCTAATGGTATGAATTAACCTAATTATTATAGTGTGTTGCATTAATATAGAATAATTCTGCATATGTGATAGCTATGCATGAATGTGATCGGGTGCTCAGCGTAAAAGCTCAAAAATGAAAGTGGTCAGAATTGATTGGAAATTGAACAACAACAAAGAGCTTATCGCCACGAATCTGGCGTACCTCATTTCATTGAAAATAGAGTCTAGATGAAGGAGATAGAGCCTATTGTTCGTTTTCCAAAATAGCTAAAAAAATTGCAAAACAATGATAGGTTGATGACATGGCAGCCCAATCAATTTACAAGGTATATTTTGGGAATATTCTTCAGTTTTTCTTAATGACACTGTGACAAGTGTCACATCAATATTCGCCAATTCAGTTTGAAGGTGAAATTTTTTTTATGGATTTGCTCCTAAGGTTGAATTTGATTTTATATATATATATGGTTGAGGGACAGCCCAACCAGAGGCTGACACGTGGTGCAGCCAGGGGTTGCCATGTGCCCCCTCTCGTGGATCTTATCCAAGGTCGAACTACATTTTTTTGGGGTCAGAATTTCAAATATATTACATGAAAATATTTGGTGGCACATTTTTATACAAACCAAAGGTTCGAACTATATATTATATGGTTGAAATATATCAAGTACGAATTAAAAAGTTTTCCGTCAGGAGTTATATATATATATATATCTATATATATATATATATATATATATATATATATATATATATATATATATATATATATATATATATATAGCCTTTAAACCTTATGATAAAAATCCGTTGGCAAAATATATGTTATGGAGGGGCGGAGGTCTGGTCGAACCCGTGACCTCCCCCCACATAACCAAACACCATATCGTCGGGTCGCAGACAGGACTTGTTAAATGATGGCCACAAATTTTTATATGACTTTTATTAGGTACTCTGAATCATCTTATCCCCTTGCTAAATTTTTGATAATCAGCCCCTTTAAACCTCTCAAATCTCTTCTGTCATTCTTAAAAGATTCGCCCCCGCCTATCACTGCCATTACCTGCTCTAAAATCGCATTTTAAAAAGGGCCATAAACACTTTTCCGAAAACATATATAAGGCCTAGCCCCAACCACTTCCCCACATATGCCCAAACGAGCCCATCACAAATACCTGCGATGCGATTGTATTTGCAAACCCTTTGATCACACCATCGCCATCGCGGAATTCATGCGTGGCCTTCCGAAATGATCTCAGCCGCCCATTCCCCTACCAGATCGAACGAATCTAGTTTAATCGCTACGCATGTCTTGTCCCCAATCGCATCGGAAGTTTTACGTTGTGTTACTTCGCCCTTCGCCCGTCTCTATTTTCCGATTGCGATTTACATTTCCCTTGGGCCCCACCTTTCAACTCTTCCGTCCATTCAGTAAATAAAGGTCTTCCCTTTGTTCGCCCAATTTTTGTTATGATTCCATTTTTCATAAGTCTTTCATATCACCGCTTCTCCAATTGCATCGGAGGTTTTACGTTGTGTCACTCCGCCTTTCTCTCATCCCCGATTCCGATTGCGATTTCATAATGGGTCCTACCTCCTGCGGTCGTGTAATTTCATTCCACTTCATTTTGTTGCATTTACGCGTGTTACCAAGGCATTACATTCTGCAATTAAAATGTAAACGTTCCATATGTGTTTCGCTCATTTCATGTATTGTTCCACCGTTCGTTCTCCACCGTTGATCTATGCCTATGGGCCATAATCAAACGGCCAGCGATGCATTTTTCCTTCAGGCCCCATTATCCACCGCCTCATTGCATTTTTCGTTGTTGTTACGCATAAAGAACTATTCCATCACCGTCGCGCCATTGTTCTCCCGCTCCCCATAATCGCTCCCTCCATGCATCGGTTTTCCTAACAAATTTGTGTATTTTGCAGGGTGAAAAAGAGGGTCAACCGCCATTAATCTCCAGCCTCCATTTCAGAAGTCAAGAATGCATTAAAGGACCAGCTTTCAAAGGTGAATTTATGAAGAGAGCTCTGGGAAGCTATTGTGATATGACTTCCATTAAAGAAAGCAGGAGGTTAAAATCTGTCGAATCCTCCAGAGAAATTCAAAATGCAGATTTTACAGATGAAGAGATTAATTATCGAAGTTAAGAATATCGGCGGAAGATCAAGGGGCTCAGTGTTCGACACCGTACATTTTATATTCAAATCCAAAGTTAGAAGACAGAAAGTACGAGTGCACCAGAAAGCGGCCTCCAGGTTTTATTGCAGCGAGTCCTCCTTTCGGTAAAAGACAGAATGTTCACATATTTTATTCTTCATATCTTATCCCTAGAGGAATTATCATCTACTGCATTTATTTCAGAAGAGTCGGCCTCAGAGTACCTAAAGCATATTAATTGAGCAGCATGGGCGCGAACGTTTCCGCCATTTTGTTCAAATTGGGCAAATTTAATGTTTCACCTACCTCATCGACTAGAATTTTCTGTCTCTTCTATAATAACCCGTAAGAAAGACATTTGGGGGGTTCCAGATTTCTATCAGCAAACTGTGCAGTGAAAGGCTTTTGTATACATCTTGTAAAGTTTCTGTATGAAGGCTCAGAGCCCGTAGGGTTTTAGTGAGGAGGAGTTATAACTATAATGAGGATTCTGGTCTTTGGTATCCCACAGTATGTAATCTTTTCTTATGTGTTAATATAATATCTCATTTCATGCTAATTATCTTCTTGTATCATGTTCTAGAATGCGAGTGGCTCACTGGTCTTAAGTAAGGATTCATCCTAGTTGGTGCCCATACTTGGATTAGTCAAGCGCTTTAAATAGGCCTAGTCATGATATATTGTTCCATGTTCATTTCATCCATATTTTATGCTATATTAGTTACTTGAGGAGGGTGCTTTTAAAACGCCATTGTCATGTATGGATTCTTAGTTGGATAAGCCCATATGTGGTTTTGTTGTGTATCTGGGTATCAGCCTCATGTTAACTAGTATCTCCTTCACGTTTTCCTCACTGCATCCACTTTCTGATATTTGATTTATGTGGCATATTATTTGAACTGGCCCTCTTTGCAGTAAGTTGTCTCTTAACTGTCTGATGCTTTTGTATTGGAGTTTTGCATGTTGTTCCTACATTATTCTTATCTTTGTATCAGCTTCTGAGAGAGTTTGGTTCCATTTACACTAATTTCCTTGTTTTACAAGAGATAGTAAGAGAGCTTTTGGATTGACAACCCAAGATATATTATGAGCTCCTTGCTATGCTAAGATGTCCTAGGCATTGGTCTATAGCAACTCTAGGCTGTCTCTAGGGTAGACAATAATTGTCGACAACATGTTTCTGGCGCCGTTGCCGGGGACGAATTTGAGAATATCAGTTTCCCTGGGCCTCGACAAATCATATTCACTCTCTAATCAGGTGAGCACAGAGAGTTGAAGAGTTGTATATCTCTCACCTTGGTGACTCCACTGTTCTTTATTTGATAAATCTATTGGTAGTCCTGGCTCCTCGAAAGCCACATTTGAGGTCAGATTCCTCCAAGTTAAAGACATCCTCTGTATGTGACCCAGAGAAGATTATTCATAGGAGAAGTTGGAAAGAAAGACAATCAGCCCGCGCTGAAGTCCCTGAATATTCTGTAGAAGATCATCCATCCTCTTCTTCTCAGGAAATCCCAGTGGAAAATCCCGACTCCACTAAGGAAAATCCCGAATATTACTCAGATATCCCACCCAGGGCAAGTGCTAGAACCAAATATAACCCTCATCCTACCCCTGAGGTTGAAGAAGTTAAAGAAGTCACAGAAGTAGCTGCTGTTAACCGTGAACTATTCTGATCTACACCTCAGGCTTCTGTGCAATTTATTCCCATTGTTATACATACTCCACTTCCTCCTCCTCCCCTTCCTTCATTTGTACATCAGATTGTTGCACAACCCCCACCTCCTCCAATGGCTAATGTTCTTCGTTTCCTATTGAATAAATATGCTCCCTTGGCTTTGCCACAAGTGTTGAATGATATGTCGCAGGATTATCGGAAGATATTGCCCGCATTCAATGGCGAGAATGAGATTGATGCACAAAAGCATCTTGAGACTTTCTCGCTCTTTTGCATAAAACTTTAATGTTGAACATTTGGATGTGGTCTTAAGACTATTTGTTCAATCTCCGGACGGCTATATACCTAAAATGGTTTAAAACATTGCGGTATCGCTCTATAAACACCGGGAAAGAATGGAAGAAGTTTTTCTCGTGAAATGAGAAAAAAGAAAGATCATGGGATTTGTCTTATTGAATTCAATACTCGAAGAAGAAACCAAATGAGGGTGGAAGAATTTATTAAAAGATTTAATAAATTGTATTTGAGCCTTTCCGCCGATATGAAGCCTCATCAAATCACAAAGTTGTTTTTGTAGCAGCCTTTTGACTTAATTTGGTTTCGCTCACGCAAAGAATGCTCGTCACTTTGGATGATGCTCGTATAGATGCCTAGAATTAGAAGCAAATTTTCACACCAACGGGAAAAATCAAAAGGAAAAGTCGAGCAGATGCCGTAAGAAGAGGTGAAGAGGAGGTATCTACTTCCAACCAGGATAAAGATTCGCATCGAACGGGAAGAAATAAGTAAAATGATCAGCATAGTTAAGCTTGAATGGGAAGCCCGAACCAAATTTCCCAAAAATTTTCTTTAATGTTTCATTTCGCAGGTTATAATCCTCAAGATAGAAGACCACCATTACAAATATTGCCAAGGGAAGCAAAGGAGCAGCATGATCAGTACTACACCCACTGCACTGGAAGGTCTAGTAGATGACTCCACCGAAGGCGCCGCTTATGGACCTGGAAGATGCGAATCTTTCCTTTTCAAATAGTGACGGAGAAAAATCCTCTTTAGTTTTCAATTTACAAAAATAACTTGAGAAGATCAAAATCCTACTCTCTTTGATCGAACTCGTTGAAACAACCAGCATATCAATCTCAAGTCGCCTCTTTCATACTTCCTCCGTGCGCATTCACCCTGCGTATAATAAACAAGCCCCTCGGGCAGTCTTTGATGATGAAGAACAGATGACGGGATTCCTAGCAATAGAAGGTGAATTCTCCAACATGGAGATTGATGTCGTACGAAAGAAATTTGACACCACTTGATAGTCAAAGAAAGGAGGAAGGAAATTCGGTGAAGGAATTTAATCTATGAATGAAGAAACTTGATTACCGGAGAGTATGTTGAATAAATATGATTTCTAAATTGGGAATTGCAAGATGTAAAGATACAAGGAAATGAAGACAAGAAGACTTCCGGGTCCCGGGAGAGACTTAAGATTTCCGATAAAAAGAATTGGTGATCGAATCATCAAGTAAGACTTTTGGGTCTCATGATTTCTTAATCGACAATTCGGGTCATAAGGACAGGGTATTGCAGAAGACAATCCACCTCTTTGGAGTTGTCTTGGATACGTATGAACTATCGCAGAAGAAGGAAGGTGAGGCAACCCTCGTCTTCATGTGAAGGAACTTGTTATTACCGATAATGACAAGAAGAAGCCGATGTATCCGATAGACAAAGAGAGGACTAGAGGACACTCTTGGAGCTACTACAAGGATGGGAAATCATAATTCCATTTCGATAGAAGACAGGGAGTCCAAAATCAAGAACTCGATTTGATTGCCAGAAGAAATCGAAGCGGGTAAAGGAAAATCATCGAAGATTGTCGAAGGAAGAAGAAGAAGAGTATGTCAAACAAATATGCAAAACATATTGATGAAATGCTCGTAGACAAATGGTTGAATTGTTTGCCGAAAACATTTAGAGAAGAGAACGAAATTGCAGTAATCGAAGTGAAATGCTCGAAGTTGAAAGGAGGAGTAGATACTTGGCTTCTGCGTAATTTAAATATGCTTACTAGTACACAAGGAAGAATGAACGATTATGCTACTCAGCTTAAAGAATTAAAAGGTAATTTACCTTTAAAGGTAACGGTGATGAACAAAAAGAATGTTAAGGAGGTACCGAGAGATATTCGTAGTTTATGAAGCAGGCCCACATTTTTAGCAAAAGAGGCAAACATCGATAGTAATGTTCGTGACAAAGAAAGAACAAAAATCGAAGACAAAGAAAGGCAAAGTAACTTCCGGGGACAAAAGCAGTGGCCGACATAGAGATTGACCGCACTTAAGACCGATGATGAAGGTGTCTCAAAAAACAAAGCAGATAGCAAGAAGAAAGCAAAGAAAATTTACAATGGCAAAAACAAGAACAGGTAATGAAAGCATAGTCAGAGGCAAATTGCAGAAAAAATATGGAAACATAGAGGGGGTACAAATGAAGAATAATGTAACTAATGGATACCAAAGCAGTTGTAAGTATGGGACCTGTGGAGGCGAAGACACCTCATTATATTGTACATTAGTTTTCTTTTTGTTTCATCATTCTTTTTAATAATGTGTGGGTGCCGATTAATTATGAAGTGAAAAATAGAGTGTGCTAAAGAGCAAGAATCCACTTAGAGCATGATCGATGGTTTATGTTCTCGACATGTCCAAGGATGAACATGCCGTCTCGCATGGATCCGATGTTGCAATACACGTCCATTCAGAAATTTGGCCAACAAACCCCCATTCAAATCCGTTTAAAACCGTCGTGGCCTAAAACCCCCATATTCTCGCTTAACATTACTATTTCTCGCCACAACACACCGCAAAGGGTTAAACCCGAAATTAAAATTTATATCGGGTCTCACCCCCTTTTGTTTTGTTCCCCCATGTGACTTATGTGCAAATCGTGCAAGCGTAACGAAAGGAGCCCATTACTTTGCGCCGGGGCCAAATCTTAGCCGCCCATCCAAAACAAATCACCCGTCCCATAGCAGTTCGGGCCGGTGGTCCCCGCGCCCAAAAACCCGGTGGTTTATTCCGCACCACCATTGCCGAGAGGGCGGCACCCTCTCAGGCCGCCGATTCCATTGAATGTGCGCCGCGTGTCTTTTGCACGGCCCGAAACCGCTCCCATTTCGCACGTTAATGATTAGTCAAAGGCCCGGTAGCGTAGCAAATGGCGACCGTCGCATCTCGGCCTCCATCCGACCGCCACTTCCGTGCCTCGAAGATGCACGCGCTTTATCTCGTGCCTCCGCTCTCCCAACGCATTAAATTTCAGCCAAAGGATGTGCAACAGAATCAATCATCGTCGTCTCGATCCTCGCGCTTTCATCCAACGCATGTTTATCTTCTAAAATCGCATGCGTTTTAACCCACATCAACCGCGTCTCGGCCCACCTTGACGGTTCTCCGTCTCATTTCAACCGTCGATCTCATTCGCAGATCGTGGCCCATAATCACTCACATTCTCCCCGCTTGACCAAGTCCTCCGCCACGTCAATCGTTCTCCTTGGCTTTCGTGCGCCTATGTGTCATCACCCCGCGTTCCCATTATATTTCCATCCCCGTCACCTATATATATGTGTTTCATTCATATTCATCGTTGTTATTCATACATCGTGTTTAAACTATTTTACATGGAAAAATTTACATCCGTCCGTTTACCAAAACCTCTCTATAATTCCGCCGTCACCCCACATGTTCTTCTATGTAGCTATCATCGACGCCACCATCGTCTCCACCCACTCCCCTTACACCGTGTCTCGGTTTTTTCTAATATATTTACGATTTTTGCGGGTGTTTATATGGAGGAGTCGCCGCAACATATCGCCTCCGCGCAGGCCAAGATCTTCTTAAGGATAGTCTTTAAAGGCGTAAATTTAAGAACAAGGTCAAGTGTGGTTGCTATGATATGACCTCATTAATGGTACAAATAAAATCCATTGAACCTTAAAGACGCCCCCAGAGGAAAGATTACACAACAAGAAATATTAATTGGGCGGCATACAAATATCGTTGAAAATCGAGAAAGCCGCGTTCAACCTTATGATTTTGAATTTTAATTTAAAGATTGAAGACCGGGATTATCATGCACCAACACAAGCAACCTCAGGGTTTTATTGCAAGAGATTTTTCTCTTTCCAACTGCTACGAACATCTTTATATTTTTATTCTTTGTGTCTTGTTAAGAGTAGATTTTCATCCTCGCCTTTTTATTCCATGAAGCGGCAAAGAAAATACTTGCACTAGTTCAAGACTGTCAAACAAAGATAGGCGGTTTTTCTCGCCAATTGGTTTTAATGAGTCAATTTAATGTACATTACCTACCTCATTCTCTATAGAGTTTTCGGTCTTTCCTATTAAAACCAAGAAGAAAGACATTGTAAGGGTTCCGCATTTCTATCGTAAACTCAGGCAAAAGGAGAAGTTCTTGTATACATCTTGTAACACCGCATGAAGGTCGCAGCTCCGTAGGGTCTCGTTGAGGAGGAGTTATAACCGTGATGAGGATTCGGGCTCCTTGTATCCCACAAAAGATAATCTTTTCTTATGTGTTAATTTAATATCTCATTTCATGCTATTTATCTTCTTGTATCATGTTCTAGAATGCGAGTGGCTCACCGGGTCTTAAGTATGATTCATCCTAGTTGGTGCCCATACTTGGATTAGTCAAGCACTTTAAATAGGCCTAGTCATGATATACCGTTCCATGTTCATTTCATCCATATTTTCTCGCTATATTAGTTACTTGAGGAGGGTGATTTCAAAAACGCTCATTGTCATGTATGGATTTCTTAGCCGGATAAGCTCATATGTGGTTTGTGTATTTGGGTATCAAAATTTCATGTTAACTAGCATTCTTCATGTTTTCTCACCGCATCCACTTTCCGAATATTTTATTTCGTGCATACTATTTGAACCTACTTTTGTCGTCTCTTAACCCAGATGACGTTTTGTATTGGAGTTTTGCATGGCCGTTCCACATTATTCTTATCTTTGTATCGCAGAGAGTTTGTCCTACTTAAACTAATTTCTTGTTTTATGCAAGATAGTAAGAGAGCTGGATTGACAACCCAAGATATATTATGAGCTCCTTGCTATGCTAAGATGTCCTAGGCATCGGTTTATAGCAACTCTAGGTCAGTTTTTTGCGAGACAAGAATTGTCGACAACAGACTCGACGGCCGAAATAGGGGGCCAAATTTCCCCTCCTCCATATGTTCCACCACATAACCTCAACTATGCGCTCCACTAAACGTGCTTTATGCGCCATAAACACGAGCTTATCCATAATTAATCTTGTGTTAAATTTAGATAATAGTGGATTAAGCACAAAGATAGTCAACGGTCACACCAAATTTGGTGGAGATCCATAATTAAGGCTAACCGGAGTCTTCTCCCGCCTTTGGGGGAAATTTACTAGGAATGGCCATATCTTTAAAAAATCGACCAAATTGAGAGCAAGAAGAGTCTTTATGAATGATTTGGACATTATGGACTCATTGAAGCAGTTTCATGAGCTTTTAGAACAAACAACAATTTTTTCACTTTTGAGCTAATACAAAGGCCCAAGCCACATAAGATGGACCAAGGAGATGTAGCTCAGGAGGGGTGAAATCCTTCATCAAAACACCGTGTTAATGGATCAATTGTGATGGTTTGTTGTACTCGTTATTGTTTTTTGTTCTAATTTGTTTTTTCATGCTTTACGTCTCTGAATTTAACTTAAAATTAAGCTCTATTTACCTGCTTGCTACTCATAAACACCAAGAAAAACTCTTACGCACATAAAGAATAAGATCAACAAATTAATTTTAAATCGAGATGATATTAGCAAAACAAAACTAACATTCAAATTCACTGGTTAATTTATATTGCTGTACTCTTGAAAGGTTATCGTTTGATAGTTACTTGAGTTTTGTGCAAGTAAGGTTTTAATGGTTGGGCAAATTTGTGTGACGTCGACAAGATTGAAATCAGAGAGGTGAAGGAAATTGTTGGCTGCAAGTCTTGGAGATTAGACCAGAAGAAGTAGAGCCACAAGGGCACCATCTCCACCCACCCCACTCATAGTTGCACTTGAATCACCAAGGTTTATCTCAAGAAATCGAGATTGAAGAGGTACAAGTTGAACCGAAGTTGAGCTTTGAATCCATAGCCATCATGTCAAGTGTTGGAGAAATTGGAAGGTCATTCGAAGAGGATGATGCCAAGAAAGACTTCAATGACATAAAGAGGATGGCTAAATTATGTTTGATGCATTCCATCGTTGGGATGGTGGGAGAAGGTTCTAAGCCTCCACATGGAGAAGGAACTTAAGATGATAATAAGGACGAAGAAAAGGATTCAAAGGGTAGTGGAGGAAAGCCCATTCCATATCCACCATCTTCATCATCCTCATCATCACCATCAACATCATCTTCCACTTCCATAACAAACTACCCATACTCACTCAAAGACCACAAGAGGAAAAACACCTTTACTCAAACTTGATGTCAAATTTGAGCTTCCAATGTAATGGTGAGGTAAATGAAGAGAGGTTGGAAAATTGGACACGTCAATTGGAGGTATTGCGGTAATTTAGAACCTTCATGGAATATTACATAAATATTCAATCGGGCTTTTGAGGATGGAAGGGTTTGCACTTGTATGGTGGGAATCAAGGACTCATGAAGAGATTAAAAACTATGGTAAGATATCTATGTCTTGGTCAAGTTTTATTGCTGGGATATTAAAATGAAATTCTATCCATTAGCTTAAGAAGCAAAAGGCCATTATGGATTGGAAAAATTTTAGACAAATAAAAGGAAAAAGTGTGCAAGATTATACTCATGAATTTAGGAGAAGAGCTCTTATTTTGGGTATTAATTTATATTCCTCGAAGAAACTTGTTAAAGTATGTTGGGGGTTTTCACAATAACTTAGGCACACTATTCTCATGTTCAATCCCACAAACAAAGATGCGGTTTGTGTTCAAGCCACACAATTAGAAGCAAGAGGGAAACAAAACATAGATGAGAAAAGTGATAGAGGGTAAAGGAAAGGAAAGTTTTATGGAAAAGGAAAGAGAAATAACTCCGTCAAAAGAGAGAAAGAGAAAACTCACATGTAAACATTGTTTGAAGAATTTCCATGATGAAGACCACTGCTATAAATTTAACCATAGTTGAAGCCAAACAACCGGAAGCCAAAGAGAAGGGGAAATTGTCGCTATAATTTTCAGTCAACAATTTGTTCAACTTTGATGAACAAAATACTACATCCACTCATTAGTAAATAACAGCAAGACTAGTTCTTCAAATTTGTTTCAATGTCACCTACATGAAGATAATAAATTGCCTGCTGATTGCCTAAACACAAGATACTACTTTGATAGTGGGTCACAAGCTAATCTCGATTTCCGAAGAATTGGTTAAGAAACTAAACCTTGAAATCGTTAGACATCCAAGACCTTATCCTTTAGGTGGATATGCAATAATGCAAAATTTTAGGTTACAAGGAAGTGCATACCAAGATTCGCCATCAATTTAAACTTTATTGATGGAAGTTGAACTTGATGTGGTGTCGCTTGGAGACATCGTATTGTTTTGGGAAGTCTATATTTATGATAGGAAAGAAGTATTTCATCGCCATGAGAATAAGGATCAGTTGTTGAACATGAATTGAGTACATAGTTAGAGCACATAAGAAGAAAACAAGTTTGTATCTTATACATGAAGGATACAAATGAAGAGGATAGTGAATGCAAGTCACAATTTGACATTGTTAATGATGAAACAAAGAGAGATGTTTTAATCAAAACCTTTTCAAAAAGATGCATCAATGAACAAGTTGATTTCATTAAAGTTGCTTATGCTTGTAATGAGATGTTTTTAAGACTCTAACAAGTTGCCTTTGAAAGGAGGTAAACAAGATGTGACGTATTTGCAACAATCAACATCGTTGTTGAGTAGTGTTGGAAACAAGATGCTCGTGCAAGAGAGTGAAAAGGTCAAAGAGAAAGCGACAAAGCAACAAAAAGAAGGCATGGGTTCCACAAGTGCTTTTTTTTGGTTTCCAAAGGCATATGGCAATGGCGAAGATACTTGGTCAAGATTTCACGCAAGTACAAAGCGAGACTGGCGAAGAATCACCATGATGAAAGTAAGGTAACACAATTTTTAAAGTTTTCATCGATTAATGAACGAGGTAGGAACAATATGGCTTCGGTACAAACAACATTGTTGCTCCGCAAATTCATGGAAATCGTAGCATGATCGTGTCAATGAAAACAAGATAAGATCACAAGATTCAAGGAAAAAGTTAAGTTTTTGTGAAAAGCTTCGGTTGATGAAAATGGGAAAATTTCATTGGATTGAGACCGAAAGGGTGAGGAACAAGATCGTCATCCACATGATCACCAAAGAGATTTTGGGGTCCAAAAGGCTTTCAGTGGGAGGAATGATTAGGTGCTCGTGTAAAAATCTCAAAAATGAAATCGCTAAAAATTGAAAGGAAACTAAATGAAAGCGAAGAGCTCGTCACTGTGAATCTAGCGCAATTCCGTTTCGTCGAAAACAAAGTCCTGATGAAGAATATAGAGCTCATCGTTCATTTTCCTAAACAACGAAAAAATTTGCGTAATAGGACAAGATTGATGACATGGAAGCTCAATCAACATACAAGGCATATTCTCAAATATTTCGCTTTTTTGACTAATGACATTGTGACAAGTGTCACAACATGATTCGCCTACTTTGGTTTGAAGGTGAATAAGTGTTGGTCCTAAGGTTGAATTCATATATATTATGGTTGGGGACAACCCAACCAGAGGTCGACACTCGGGTGCGCTCAGTGGGCTGCCACTGTGGACCCTATCCAAGGCCGAGTTTCATTTTTGGTCAAAGTCCAACATATATTACATGAAATATTTGGTGGCGCATTTTTTATACAAACCATAGGTTCAAACCATATATTATATGGTCGAAATATACATTAAGTCCGAATTAACATTTTTCCAAAGTCTCAGGTTATATATATATATGTGTGTGTGTGTGTGTGTGTGTGTGTGTGTGTGTGTGTGTGTGTGTTTTAAACCTTATGGTAAAACCGTTGGAAAAATATATGTTATGAGGCGTAGCCGGTCGAACTCGTGACTCTCTACATAACCAAACATCATACTGGACCAATATATAGGACTTGTTAAACAAAGCGTCACAAATATTTATATGACTTGGGTATTGGGTACTCCGATGGCGGAAAGGAGGGGGCCAACCCCCTCCCCACATGTCCTTACCACACAACCTCAACTATGCGCTCCACCAATCCGGCTACAAACATATACAGGAGGCGGAGTTCGGTTTAAATTGACCTCCTTCACATAACCAAACATCACACCATTATACCACATAGGACTTGTTAAACAAAGGCCAAAAAATATTTATATGACTTATACGGCACTGACAAAATATAGCCACCCTCCCCATATGTCCTTACCACATAACCTCAACTATGCGTCCACCAAATGTGCTTAATGCAAATACAAACATGATCTTATCAACAATAATCCCAGCAACGACTAAAAAATGGATTAAGTTAGTGTCCTATTCAAAGGGTTTGGCACCAAATTCGACGAGCTCCATAATTGGCGGCCAACCGGAGTCTTCTCCGCTTTGTAGGCAAGCATTAGGCAAATTTGTTTTAAGCATATATTTTGGCAACATTCGACCAAATTGAGAGCAAGAAGAGTCATTTATAAATGATTTCGACATTCGGGACTCATTGGCGCAGGTTTCAAGAGTCGTAGGTGAATGTAAACATCAATTTTTTCACTTTTTGAGCTAACACAAAAGAGGCCCGGGAAGAGCATGGACGCCGGAGCAAGGAGATGTAGCCCAGAGGTGAGCCCTTCATCAAAATGCTGTGTTAATGGATTAATCAGGATGTTTTGTCGTACTTGTTATTGTTGTTGTTCAACATTTGTTTTTCATGATTATGCTCTTGAATTTAACTTAAAATTCAACTCATTAGACTGCTTGACACCATAAACACCAAGAAAACGTATGCACATAAAGCATAAGATCAAAAATTTAATTTTTTAAATATGAAGATGAAATTAGCACAAAAAAATGAACATTCAAATTCAAACTTAATGACACATGTTTACATTCACATAACTTTATTAGCTAGTTATTATTATGGATATCATGACCTTATTTAGGTTGAGTTGATGTGTCATGAAGTTATATCGTGCTAATTCGTACTAATTGTGCAGATAAGATAGAATCCCCAAGATATATCAAGGTATGAGTTTTCTTCATGTGATGTACTTGATGCTTAATTGTTTGATTATGTCATCTATTTGGTGTCTATTACATCATCTAGTTGATTTATTTAGCATGGTATGTTTATGTTGTTTGAATGTTTGATTACTTGCATGTGGATATGAGTATATGTGTCCTGTAAGATTGTGCATGACGAAATGGTCTTTTTGTAAGATGGTTTTAATAACACATGTGTTGGGATGATGAAAGGTGTACCGAATGTAAGTAAATGATAGTTGTAGCATTATGGCGATGACCGATGAATGTGGGAAAGGATTTGATGGATTATGACATGGTTGTTACTGGTAAAGTTTGATTTTAATTATAAGAGTATACAATGATGTTGACACATATGGTCGACATGTGTGTTCAACATATGTTAGTGTGCTTGGAACAACAAGGTAAGATAACAAGTATATTTATATACTGTGGTTATGGCAAAGATGATGCAGAATTTCATGGCAAGGATACTTCCATGAAATCTGGAAGAAGTCTCGGTTTGAGCATTCTTTATTAGCTTTGGGAACTGCGGGGATTGAGTCATGGTGTTTGTTGTAAAGTCTTGTGCTTTCGGTCTTTTGATTTGTTGGCGCTTGGATTGTATTGGTCGTTGTTACCATTGTCTTGATTATGTCCTGGGTGTATATCTATGCCACTTTGTTGTGCTGTTTTGGTTCTCATGGTCTTCTTCGTTCCTGGCATTTGTCGGAGAGTCACAATTGGGTCGGGAACAGGAAATTTAATTGATCTTGGGGAGAGCTCGTGGTACCCAACAGAAATGACATGAATTAAGCTTCAAGGCATGAGTAAACACAACTCAAGGTAAGAGCGTGATAGTTGATTGGACTGTTAGGGTCCATTGTGGTAAATGGATGGTCGCAGATAAACATGAGAAAGGAAAAAAAAGAAGGTAAAACGAATGAGGTGTTATATTCTCGCTATGTTGGGAATCGTTGTTCTCAACGTTGTGCATGTTGTGCACAACAAGCAGTTCTTCAACCTATACCTTAATGATATCTTTCCATTGTGTTGTGATCATCAATTTTTTGATGTTTATATGTATACATGTATGTATGTATGCATGTCATTGATTGGATGGTCTTCATGGATCTTGATGGTTTTATGGCTGATGGTTTGTATGTACATATGTATGCATGTGGCTATGTTACCCCGACATGATCATGATTGTTTTATGCTAATGATCACATATATGTATGTATGTATATGTATCTATGTCATGGCATGACAAAGTTTCAAGCACTGTTCTTGTGGAGGAATGATTGCTTATGTGAATGTGGAATGAAGAGGTTCTGGATGGAGGAATCAAGTCATATAAATTTCCACATTTACGCAGGTCGTGCGTATCATGTGGATATGATTTAAATGTTATATGCTTTTGGACTATGCATATGTTTATGAACATTTAATGTTGAGAGGCACATCAATGGCAGGCAGCAGGTGATTCGACATGCTAGAATAAGCATGGATAGTGGAAAGACACGGAATCAATGTTGCTTGTGGGGTCAATGTCCCGGTCTATGGATGTACAATGCGCTGTTGTGTATATGTTGTGCAGCCGTCATATATTTAGTGATCAGACTTCATGGTGATGTGTAATGTTGGATATGTATTTTTAAGTATGCGGAAGTTGTATGCATGTTGTATATATGGTGTGCATATTGCATATGCAATGATAGGTATAGATGGTGCTATGTACATGTTCGATATGTGGTGTTGTGTATGTATCGTACCGTGCGCATGTTGGCCATGTGGTGTTGGTGTGCATATACACGCATGTTGGATATGCGGTGTTGTGTACGTATGATGTTATGTACATGTTGAATATGTAGTGCTATGTACATATGGTGTTGTGTGTGATGTACACATGGTTTCATGTGCATCTCGTGTTGTGTGCATGATTGTACACTTGGTGTTGTGCATGTGGTGCTATGTACAAAGTTGTACATGGTGTCATGTGCACATGTACATGTCGTGCATGTGGTGCTATGTACATATGGTGTCATGCTATTGTCATATGTGGTATTGTGTACACATTGTACATGTGGTGCGTGCACATTTGGGATTGCGCACATTGCCAGGCAGTGGTGACATGTACATGTCATGTTGTGAACGCGCTTGGTAGGTAGCGTGTGTATAGGTGGTACTATGTACATGTTGTTCATATGGTACCGGGTATACATGTGGTATTGTGTGCATGTTGTACATGTGTTGTAGGCATGCGGCACTATGTATGCATGGTGTAGTCATGGTATCGTGACATGTGTATTCGTGTTGTACTCTATGTACGCATTCGTATGTATATGTATTGTGTTGTGTTGTGTTGTACACTCGTGTAGGTGCATGTGTTGTATGTTTGTGCACATGTAGCCATTGTACTGATATATGTATGTACATGTATTGTGTTGTACACCGGGCACAGAATAAATATTTTGTTGCTGTACACTGGCATGGGTGTATGTATTGTATTGTGTTGTACGCCTTATGTGGATGTACGTGTTGTGCATTGTTTGTGTGTGTACATGGTTGATAGAATGCAATGGCTGCTTTTTCTGTGTGGAAATTGATCCGACATGTGTATAGAAAGAAAAAGGTAGAAGTAAGGATTGATGAAGGATACATCGATATTTTACTTTAGTTATATTATGCATGTGATAGGTGATTCTCACCTATGATGGTTACATGTGATTTATGATTATGGTTTATGACGATTTCATGTGATTTATGATTTTGGATCTATGATGGTTTCATTTTTGAGCTAGCTTGATATGATATGTTTATACATGATGGCTTGATCACAACTAGTTTGACTATGGTGATAGTAAGTAAACAAAAGTACAAGTGTACCTTACCGATGAAGCAACCAATGAGGTATGATGTGAGTTTATTTCCAATTTATTTTGATTCCAATGGAAATTAAGTGCTTTCATGTGAAATCATGCAATGCCCAGCTTGGGATGGTTGAAATTGATTGCAATCATTAGCATCAACAACAAAAAGTGAATTGAAAGATGCAACATCGTGTTGTAAAGCACTTCAGAGTGTAATATTATGGGACACTAGTACCCAATAGTGTCCAATTATTGACATGATCATGCTATGACCAGTATGATGGTTGAGGTGAGTATATTCCTTGTTTTTTTTATATCTTCTAATTTGAGGAAGCCCTCACAAGGTATGATTTCCCGAGATGGGGGTGCTAGTGGAAATTGGAAGGTGAGTGACCCACACAAGGGGATTACCGCATTTCCCGAGGATTGTGTAGTAGAGAATGGAAGGTTGGAGTATGGATTGGTTTTGTTCATTAGCATTTGCATGGAATCAGATGCACATTGGGAGGTGCCCCAACAATGAGCGTAATTGTCTACTTAGAGGACAAGTGGCGCGACATTGTAGTGATAGACATTGACGTGTACTTTGAACTGCAAAGTGATTATGGACTTCCGGGAAGGAGGTGAATCCTAGTAATACCTCGAGGGTAGAGGTGTGAGCCTTTGGGTTTTCCTTATTGCCGATACAAGCATCGTATCCTTCTATTTGATTGTTGAGAAAATGTGTATATTTGTTTTTGTAACATCAGACGAGTCAAGCTATAAAGCTCCACAGAAATATGGTTGTGGGTTGTTGGCTTAAGAAATGTGCATGAGTATACATGTGGTTGTTATTGTAAATATCATAATGAGTTGTGTTATAAAAACCTCCAGACACGGTATGATTGTCATAATGGGGCTTTTCTTTCAAGTAGGTTATTCATTCTAAATATTACAAAGAGCTATGTTATAAAGCTCCATAGGCAGACAAGTTGTTTTTTTAGCAGCTTTTCTAGTTTGTAGGTGTTACGAACACCGAGACTCGTGTTACCTCAAGGGGGATGGTTCTATAACAACTGTAAAAATCCATGTAAAAATATATATAAGACCACAATGATGGGACACGTATTCCAAGTTGAATGGTGGGAAACATCCTAAAGGTGTTCATTTGGTTTATTATGGCTAAGTAAATTAGAAAAGGTAAAGGCAAAGGAAATGGCAAAGGAATGAGGCATTAATTGGAATTCTTATTTAGAAAATAATGGAAAATAGGAGAAAAGGAAGGTGAAAGGCCGCGTACGTGTCGAGGAGTGAAAATGAAGGAAAATAATGGAAAATGAAGAAAATAGAGGCCCTCATTAATACAAATATTTTGAGGATCATGGGAAAGGCTCGTCGCTGAGTTTTGGAGCTATCATTATTCTCTCTCTCATACTCGAGCACTTAGAGTATTCTTAGATCACTTTGGAGTGTGGAATATTTGGAGTTTTGGATCAAGAAAGAAAAGGAAGAGTAGGAAAGCGTAGAGACATCAGATCAACATCTACAACAAAGGAGACATAGGTACCTATTTTCATGTATTATTTCCTCACTATTCTTGTTATGCATGGTATTGCATGTAATTTCTTGATTATGATCTCGTTATGGGCATGGAGGATGGTTAGAATTGACAAAGGATTCGCCACCTAGCCTTTCCATTTTGTAGATACATGTTGATTGTGGGTTTATTTCCATTGACTCTTTTATGGTTGGTTCACCTTCGGTTCCTTTAGTTGTTGGGTTGAGTTATTATTTCCGGAGCCTTGGTTGGAAAAACTCTCCGGAGCTCCGACAAACAACCGTTGGGTTGAGTTACTAGTCTTGGAGCCTTGGTTAGAAAAACACCCTAGAGCCCTAGGTGTGTTGAATTACTAGTCTTGGAGACTTGTTGGAAAAATTATATGGATTCCCGGGAATATCTAGGGTTTAGTTACTAGTCCCGAGCCTTGGTTGGAAAAACACTCTAGAGCCCCGTAAAACTTGGATGGACCAATCTGGACATGCTAGGTGATGTTCAACCATGAGGTGGAATCACCGGTTTGGGGTTGAGATGGTTTGGTCTATGGAGCCATGGTTTGGTGTTGATTTATGTGTTTGATAAAGTCCTACATTCATGCTTGGAATATGGCACGAGGGTGACCGGTTGAAGTGATATTTGGCTCAGCCATGTCTATGGTCAAGTGGAATGTGGAAGTACCATTCGAGTTGGTTTTTAATTTCGTTAATGAAAGGTTAAATGCCTTGTATTTGATTCGTATATGAAATGGTTTATATATGGATTCTATTACCGATTTATCCATCGTATTTATGTTGGTATTATTCTCAAGTTATGAGTATGTATTGTGATAGTGATGAGGCACGACTTTCCATGTTTTTACTTGTAAATGAATACTTAATGCACATATGGTAAAATTGATTGTAGGATATCTTATGATTTAGGGGAGAAATGATTCTTATCCATTATTATATGAGAAAGAGACCTCTTTGTTTAAATATGCTATTTATATTTGTATATGTTATGTTTGTATGTTTGACGAAATGTTTGTCATGGTTGGGCGGGGTCGATGAGTTTTACTTGATGTGATTGTTGCCATATGTTTTTTTAATGTTATTTACCCTCTCCTCGGTTGACAGGAATTTTGGCAGGGACTCGGGCTCATGGGCTGAAAATGTGGCACAAATCTCCGGAGCTGGTGCGAAACGTTGTTCGTTTAGCCACTACTCTCGACAAGGCTAGCCCACAAATATATGGTATATAGTGACTCTCAGCCCTTAAAAGCCCGTAGCTAAGCCTCAAATGGGCTAAAATCACCCCCTCCCCTAAGGAACAAGGCCTTGGAAGGTTGGGTTACCTCCCGGGGATATCACGATGCAAAGAAAGGTCCGTTTTGGTGTTTCCATAGGTTCCACTTCCTCAAGGTCATCTAGGAGGTTGAATATCATATTAGTAGCCTCTCATCACATTTTTACCTCGGTTGGACGGCGTTTGGGTAGATGCGAGAAGAGGTGTTGCAGTAGGACTGCGTCCTAGTTGGAGCCAAATGTTACCCACCACTTGTGGGTGACACCCAATATGATAATTTTTTCTCCTAGATTGTATTCGATCTGGGTGAGCCAACAACCCCTTGCATCTCCCTGGATAGCTCGATGTGACCACCATCTCCGCCACTTGAGTCGACCATTATGATGCCCTCACCCATCTTGTCATGATCGTATGTTTGATGGTGGGCCTTCCAACCCCGAAGGTATGGCTTTCATTATGTATTTTGGGTATTTTTTCTCATCACTTATTATGGACACTTGTGGGCATGGATTAGTGGGGAGGGATTTAGCGGAAATAATGGGCTTTGTCCGTACTTTTGTCTCCTTGTCCAACTTGGTGGTTAACCTTGTATCCCGGTCTAGTGGGATCTCCTCTATTGGCTACTAGCTTTAGAATGACACTACATGGGAAAAACCCCAATTTTGGTTGCGTGATCCCACTTCCCCGACATCAAATACATCACTCTCTTCTCGCTCATCATAACCCCTTTTCACATATTTCCCTATCCGAGTCCACATTTGTCCATTGGTTCCATGAGGAGTTAGCTCTCCCCATCCCCTTGTATACACTTTGGGTCGGGCTTGGAACTTTTCCCGCAGGACATACAAATTTAGCACTGTGGGAAAAAACCAACATGAGCTTTAACCCTATCATCATGGCCATCACCATGGTTCCTAGGCCCTCATATTGGCTCCTCTCATGCATCATTAAGGAATCCCATGATTGTCCCAAACCCCGGTGGGTGATGAACTACCCAACCTTAAGGGGTTATTCACTACTATATCATTCACATCACACTCTCATTTCCCCGGAACCCCCACGAGCAGTTATAAAAATAAAAATCAATAAAATAAGAAAGGCATATGAAGACAATGAGTTCATGGTAAATCATGTACCACAAATTTCTCCCTCCTACATATATACACCCATGTATGGGCTTCCCCTTGCTATAGCTGCCCTTGTACCATGTGGTGTTTCTTGAGCCTTCCATGTTGCCCCCACTCACATTCCATCATTATTTCATTTGACACACGTCATCTAACAAACGTACTATTGACCTCTCATTCCCTTAGTAGGTTTAAACCAATTTCCCTAATAGGGTCATTTATTAACCTCCATCTTAAACTTATGCCACTTGTACATTCTAAATCCCATTATGGAAGGGAATGACACTATGAAATGTATCACATGGTCTCCATGACGTGTAAGTTCATTTACTCAATTCCACTAATGAATTGTTGTAATCGGGAAGGGCATGGAGACGACGATCGGGATCTTATGAAAGATCTGCAGTTAGGTTTTCATATCTTGGGTGTTTGGTCTCCCCTATATATGGGGTCCAAGTCATCTCGGGAGGGTCTTAATGGAATTTTGTAGGGTGATGTGTTGAGAGCCATGGGCCTCCACCATAGCAATGCATGGCAGATAGCCACTCCATGGGATCCCTCAACAATAATTATTGTCTTTCTCATGCACCACTTGTTTGATGATGATGATGCACCGGATCCACCTTATCCCAACCAACTACACACTTGCACCACACACTTGGGAGGGTTTGCATCATTATTCTGTACCCTTTCAAATGGGATACATGCTTGCTCGATCCATTTGGAAACCCATGAGGATGATTTTTGTGCCCCCACAACCACTTGGGGGCACCACATGTCATTTTCATCGAGATCAAGGGGCCAACCCCTTCATCACTATTATTGGAACCATTATACTCATGCTTTGGCACATGAGGGACTTCTTTTTGTTTCCTTCCAAAGAGCCCCTCCTAGTTACCTCGTATATCATTTCATCCCTCTTGAGAGGCTAATTATTCTTGTATTATGGAGCTATTTGGTGCTTGTCACCAGAGCATTAATTTTATTTACAAATTATTTTATTCTAGAGGGAACTATTAGGCTAATTAGACATCATTTGAACCCTCATGAGGCTCATATAAATACATGAGAGTGTCTTTTGTGATCACTCATCATCACTTGGATTTATATTCCTCTTGAGAAATGAACTTGAACCTACCATTTGGATGAAATTTGGATGTTTGGAATGCACTTTGATGTATGGAAAGTTTCTTTTCTATCATTCTTGGAGCTTATTTTACTACAATTATGATGGATGGATATACTCGCTTCCTATTGTAAGTGCAATTTTAATGCTATTTCATTGTTGTTGCATGTCTAATGTACGAATGCATTGTAATAATCTCATTATTGTGCCCTAATGTGAAGTGAAATTCTTAAAAAGAACAAGATTATTGTATTATTCCATGTGTTATTCATTTTGAGAATGTGAATGAATGTTCCTAGAGGGCTATATTGCATCCTCAAAAATCCATTATGCATTGTTAAAATGCAAGTATAAATTTATATTGTTGTTTTGTTGCTACATCACTAGGGATTAGCGAAATCGCATTAGGACTCCTTATTTGAGTGAAATTCCTATTTAAAGTAAATTTTGACTCGTTTTCTCCAATAGACATGCACTCGGTGATAGGAATCCTTGGTGAGAAACCCTAACCACTTTCCTTTCCTTATTAATTTATTTATTTTTTCTCCAACCCTTTATGGTCTCTTAGGGCATAGCACAAATTACTTTAGAAACATATCCCTTGAGGGTGCAAATTGGTACACTATCGTGTTGTCCTTTCCTATAGGTTCCCTCAAAGTTTCAAGTGATTCTCTGTGGCTAGTTTGAGAGAAATCTCAAAGACCTAACTCCACAATCATTTTCTATCTTCAACCCATCTTGGTTAGTGGCATTTTGAGTGTCGATTTTTACTCTGAAAACTCATTGGGAGCTCACTCTTATTCTCGACCCTTTATTCTCATGCTTTCTTGAACTCAGTCATATTAAATTGTTGATGATCCTTCTAAACCCTAGGTCTTGGCTTGGATCCCCTAGTTACTCTCTTGTGGTCTGATCATCTTGTGATATATATCTCACAAAACCTTAAGAGAGGTCCTTTCACTTTCAGGAAACCTTCATCGAGGCATAACTCTTCTATGGAATATAATTTCACCTAGGTCTAGGCCTCCTTCCCCGCAACTCCTTTCTTGGAGAGCCCATTATTTTGCTTCGAGAACAAAACATCCCTATTATTTGAGCCGCTCCTTTGAACGAGCTGGAAATCACATTGTACATTGTTATTAAGCTCATCATTCTAATGATTTATGCCATGACACGAGACTCCTCCCATTGGTGAATGTCTATAAAGAGCAGGGGTGAAATTTCACCGAGGTGACAAAGTGGGTCCTTGTCTCGTTGTTTCCCTTTGGTCTAGTAGTTGTTCCTTATGATCCCCTCCAAGTGACCCCCTACTAGATTGAGTCGTAATAGGCCTCGCTTGATTTTGTTCTAACAGGACCCAACTCAAGAAATTAATCAAGTATTTAATAATACTAGAAATATGCAAGTCGAACAATAAATCCAAGCATGAAAAACAATCTCGTAATCTATCGAACCCTACATAGCACATGAAATAGATAATCATGCACATAAAATATCAAAATAACTTTCTTATAATCATAACGTAGAGTACCAATTTAAATTCATAGAACATTAAGGGAAATTTTAGGTTTGTTCCATTCATGCATCAATATCCTACAACCATGCAATATTAGTATCGAGTTACACATCAATTTCATAAAATAACCATTCCTCATGTTCAACTTAGAGTTAAATAACTGCTTATCCGAAAATATGTATAATGATTAATCGAAATCCTTCAATATTCCCACCCTAACCATATTCTAACTAGAGCTATATTACTTGTAGTTTTTCACCCCTTGATGCCGAAATCCACGATCCAAGGGCATTTCCTTTATCAACTTTAGTAGAAAAGCCAAGCTCGACTCTAGGAGTATGGGAATTTTATTTTGTACATACATAAGTGGTTTATTAGCTAGGCAAATACCGTAGTGAAGTTCACATTTTTGGGTGGTTTATCAACTATGGGAAAGCACTTTGAGAGAAATTTCTCATCCCTAATAACACAGCACGCTCCCACCTTTTGGTTTATCAAACTTCCCTCTAGCAAAGCACCCATCACCCATCTCCTCAAATCTTATCCCCATTCCCTCGCCTTAGTAGGACACACCAGCTTTTCAATCAACACTCAAGATTTTATTTTCTCAACGTTAGAATCAAATTCCTTCCAACAAAGGAATATCAAGAGACCAACATTCAAGCCACACACACCCCACGTGTTGTTCAAATTCCTTTTTATTATTTTTCTTGTGTGTCTCTTTGTGTTCCTCAAGGAATGTTTTCTTTCTTTTTCTAGATATTTATTTACTAGCCGAAATAACTAATTAAGTAGTGGTGCTAACTATCACCACTCATATTCATATTCATATTCATATTCCCTCTTAGATCATGGATTTGTGGTCCCCACCCTTCAATCCATTCAATTAAATTTATATACATTCATAATCTTAGTACAATTATATGGGTGTCACAACAAAATAGTAGATTAGTTTGTATTGGAGCTCTAGATCATAACATGACACTAATGTTGTGATTATTTGGCAAAATCCCATCTCATCCCCAAGGCATGTAAAATTTTCTACTTGTCATATTTGTTTTTCTATTCACCACATGTAGGTGAAGTAATGGTTTTCAAAGGACATTGGATATCTTTCTATGGATGAGTTCACCCTAAGTGAGGTGATATATAGTACTTGAAAAACAATTAATACATCTTTATGGATGACATAAATTATCTTGTCAATAAAGCAATTGATTCTATTAAAATGACACATCAAAGAAACATGAATCATATATGAGATAGTGTTTAGTAAACTAATCTCAAGTTCAATTTAATTCTATCCATATGAGTCTATACTTCCCATTAGGAATATCTTCCATCTTCAGGCTAGGTCAAGGAAGAATTGATTCATTTGCCAAACTTTGGTACATTAAATTCCTTATTTTATGTTATCTTTTAGGAAAGTTTTTTTATACTTTTGAGAGATGCTCCAATGAGCTTCCAAGATAGGCTCCGATGGAAGTAACATTGAAGTGTCTACCTTTTTTACTTTTTACACCCAACATCTCCACATAAGTATGTTTATTACTATTTGAACAAGATTGAGTGGTCTCGCAGGTCGTTGTAGTGCATTCGAGTTTTTTCCATTCCATTGCTTGCCCTATCGCTCTCACGCATTGTACCTCAAATCAATTGCGTAGTTTGATCCTTTGTTATAACCCATTGCTTTTAATTTAGAATGCAGCTTGTACCTCAAATGCGAAAATTTCATCTATCACAACTCTTTGAAATTATTTTTCTAATTGTTAATTTATTTAAAAATTTATCCCCATTTTTATGTTATGAAAAATATCAAATAATTCACCTTGTGATTTTTATAAATAAAATATGAAAGAAAATAGCATTGGGCGAGAAAATCTAGCACACATTGTTACACGGTAATTTTCACTCTTCTCACTTCTGTCTGATCCTAAAGTTCCATGTGACAAATCACGTGCGGTATATGCACCTAGGAAAAATACATAAAGACATCCTCTAAAGACTCCAAAGAAAGCTTCCTTGAAATATCACTTTAGAGAAACTTACTCAAAACCCCTAATTTTACGGCTCGAGGCGCGCTTCTCTAGTGGCATGCCGTGTTGATGGCGAGTTGACGAGTTCTTGCCGTATTTGTCAACGCCTTTTATGAAAACCATTTGAACCCTTACGGCAGGTGTTTCCTCAAATGGAGGAGAAGCTTCGACCTCTAGAAGTTCCGAGTGACGGAAGTTGTGGTTGTTTGCCGGTGATGATAGGGTCAAGCTCTCTAATTTTAGAGCTTTGATCTTATCAATGGGGATTTATCCCTTAGATTTCCTCCTCCTTTCTTGGGCTCCCAACCTATTCTCCCTTCCTATGAATTGATCCCCATCCTTCCCCTTATTGGTTGGTGATTGTTAGGTTTAGTTTGATCATTAGTTTTCCTTGCGTCCATGTATTGTGATAATGCCTAAGCTATACGGGAGAAGGAGTGCTTTAAGAGCTTCGGTGAAGGACTCGAGACATCTCACCAAAGGAGGCCTCCAACATCAAGGCTGTGGTGTAAGCTCTCTCTTTCATATTTATTAATAAAAAATAAAATTGTTTTTTCTTTCTATATTTGTCTAATAATTTGTGCAAATAGTCTAATGTTCCTTGATCTGTTAGATAGTCTATATTAAATGTATATTTGTACATTAGATTACATTGCATTTGAAAATTCATTTTGTGATAATCATTAGACATTGATTGCATTGTTTGGTGGTTAAAAACTAAAAAGTGCGTTAAGTAGATTCTCATTCCATTGAAAAGTGCATTTAATGCATTCTCATTCATCGAAAAGGAAAAAAGGAAATTGTTCATAGATTACGGTTGCATAGTTTTCAAAAAAACAAATTTTGCGTAGATTTCATTATATAATTTGCATCTTTGAATATTTTTGACTTGAATTGGGATAGTGAAATTGATGCAGTTTAGGAAGAGCTTCATTTTTTGCATTTTTGTTGTTGCATCATGTTTCAAACTTTTCCCTAAACTAGATAGCATTCATTGAATTAAAAGGATCATTTCTCATGCTAGTTGCATTATGGGTATTCAAGCGACATCATTTTGAGCCTTGAAATTGAAATTTTAATCAAGATCAATTTTAAAATTTATCAAATTAGCCTTAAGGATAATTTGAATTTAAACGCGAAACATCTAGAGGTCTAGGCTAGAGGGCGATGTTCCGACGTTAATAAACGTAGTAAACATCGCTAACGGTCGGTGTTACATTCCAGAGGGTGAAACCTTGTCCCACGTATGGAAGTATATAGGACTATACTCTCCACATGTATGAAAAGTATAATGGGACGCTCTCATCATACGGTTACACATTAGACAACACCACTATAGACTATACTCCTACGTACCATCGATTATATATGGGGAGACACCACTAGGTTTTGCATACCTTCCATAGGTAGCAGAGTCGGTCGCCTTGTAGACATGATACAGTAAACACAACATTTAGGAGATTGGCTATCATACGTTCGGTCCTTTGTAAATTTATTTTCTAAGGTGTATATTTCGAGTTCACGAATGTAGTAATCTCTTTTCTGGAGGTAACCCTTTTTTTATTTTGTTTGCTAAATTCTAAAATTTATTGTCATGATAACATTTGCACCGATGCTAAATCTCCTTAGAAGATCTTAGGTTGAGACTAATGGCATCTGTTCTGAGTTTAAAAATCAAGGAATCCCCTCGGATAGAATCCTGGTCCTTTTCCATCTTTTGGAAATCGGCGCCTATATAGCAACGTTGTCCCTCCGAGATTAACCATTGGTATTCCGGTTTGGTTATTTTCAACCCCCATGGTTCCAAATGTCCAAGTTGCTTCTCAGCAAGTTCACCTCCACTTGAATAGTGTTAACCTCATGTTGATCCTAAGACCCCTCACCTTCTTCGCTGTTGTCCCTTGATTTCTTCCTCGTCGCTTGGTGAAATTATGGATTCTGGTAACCGGGAAGCTAAGAAGAAGAAGAAAAAAAATAAATGAGGGGAAATTGTAGCAACCATTGCTTCGATACAATGATGTTGAATTTTCATTCAGGTCCTGAAGTCAAATTCCTTGCAAGTTATGTAAGGGTTAATACCTTCTTAGGGATTGTCTTGGCATTCCCGGATATTAGAAATGTGGTCTACCAACTCGAATTGGCCTTTGTCATCGACCTGCGGAGATCATCTTTCGGTGACAGACCCTCAACAAGTGATAATAGGCCCATGGGAAAAGTGCTAAGTAAAATTTCACCTTGGGTTATGTCAAGGAGTCATCCCATTCACCTTTTTTCCTTTAATGGATGAAGCCACAAAAGCATTGGATAACTTTATAGTTTATCAAACCGAGTCTTCTCGCGGCTACGGAAGCTTTCCTGCGATTTCTCTGCTAGTTGATCGAGTGATTGATCGAGAGAGTCATCTACGGTCAATCCTTCTCTCTCCTAAAAATGAATCTCACGAGTCCATTCTTTGACCAACCATTGGTTGAGAAAACGGTTAAAGGGCGATTCCACCTTTAGTGGATTGTGCTTTTCACATAGAGAGTGAACCTCATACAACCTAGGGTTATTTTGTTTCTTTAGATTCCCATTAATTGGAGGGAAATCCTCTCGTTCCCACGTTACAAGAGGGTGATCCCCCATTCTTATAACATAAAGGGGACAACTCTCTCGTTCCCACGACACCCCATCCAAGTGGTATAATCACTTCCTTTGATTGGAGTCGTGAAATATTGTCTTCCTTCTTACGTGCCCTTTGAGATCACGGTACATGCACATAATATGTCTGTTACCTAGCACCATAATAGATGAAGGTGCATATGTTATTATTATGTCTTCAACTACTTGGAAAGCTTTCTATTCTCTGACTTGTGCTGTTACCTAGAATCGATTTAACTTTTAACAAAGGAATGACAACCATTGAGATCACTTACTAAGTTTCCTATTACTTTGGGAGGGAAGGTTGTCTATATAGATATGATGGTTGTCCAGGCCCAGCAGACTTTAACTTACTCATTGGGCGTTACTATACTTATATCATGGGAGCTCTTCTCTCTTCTCTCTTTCATGTGATTTGTTTTCCACATGAAGGAAGAATTGTGACCATTGATTAGATGTCATTCATTGGTCCTAATACGGCTCCCAATCAACCATCATCCATTAATGATGCTTACATGCAAGTGTTATCATCCTCGCCATAGGTCAATTATGTGGCAGCCTATTCCATGCCGCGTCCATTGATGATTTGGTCGGTGATATAGTGTGTCATGTATTGGGGGCATTGGATCCTAATTTCCGGAGTGTTATATAATAAGTGAGAACCTCTTAGAAGCCATGACCATTTATTGGCCATGATCGAGTGTCGGAGAAAATTTCCTTTTCTTGTGTCAAGCTCCTTAAAATATGAAACAAGCTCTTTGGAGTAGAGTTCTGGTCTTGTGTCGAGATCCTTAAAAAAATGAAACAAGGTATTCAAAGCACTAGTTCCTTGTCTTGTGTCAAGCTCATTAAAAAATGAAACATAATATCATGAGGATAGTTCTTTTTACGATTTCAACCTCATTAAAAAAATGAAACAAGTCCCCTTCTAATTGAGTGTTTGATTAGATCTCATAGAATTCCTAGTCGAGTCTTTCACTTTATCTCGTAAATGAAATTTCATTCCATCCACCTATTAGTAACGAGTATTCTACATAGGCGAATGAACTGAAGCTTAGAGGCATGCCTCGAATTGAGTCACCATGCTCGGGGGCATGAAAACTTATTCCAAGCATAGTTTGTCTTTGTTTCAAGCTTGTGTAAAAATGAAACCATCTTCAAATGTTCTCAGAAAAAGTTCCCATGTTTCAAGCTTGTGTAAAAATGAAATCATTCTCATACTACCTCTCGTGATTTCCCTTTTATACGCACTCCTACGCGAGATGGGCCTTGGTTTTCTCATTCCATCGTCCCATGTTTGGTGGTCATACACTCTCACTTGGTTGTTTTACCCTTGCCTCGAGCCATGAGTAATATTGGTCTTGTTAGCCAACCTATTTACCTTTACGCGTTTTGAGTAGTTCCATCATCAACGGAACTAGTTGCTACCTTTATACCACTCATTCCTCGAGGATGGACTCCTTTAGAAAGCTTTTTCCGACTCTCAAAAAATGAAAAGATTTCCAAGTACTTGTCTTTTCGAGCTCATTAAAGTAAATTAATTGAAGTGGTCCCGGTATATGTTTACCCCTTTTTGGGCTAAGATTAACCATTTACGAAAAAGGAATATCTTGATCGAACATGGTCAAAAGGTTCTCTCGAATATTATTTTCTACCTTTTCGGATTCGGAGACGATTTACAAAAAAGGGAAATGATGGATTTTTCTTTTCGAGTTTCTTTTTAAAACTCACCCTAAACATGAAAAATACCTTTGAGTTCCCCTTAAATCCGGACTAGATTAAAAATTAAATGAACAAATATTTGTCACCATGATGAAATGAGAGTTCCTCCCTTCCTAGGGCTCGTTAAAATTACTAGGATGGATTCATTCGAAGAATGAACTTACGCTCAACATATGATATCCTCTTCATGTTGGCTATAAAAAATAAAGAGGTACTCGTTAGAAATAACGAGGGGAAAATTCAAAGTGGAACATCTTGTGTGTTTTGGGTAGCTTGTCACTCTTGAACATGACACTCATGCGAGTTCATGTTGGGTTGGCGATATCCTTCATTCGTCATTTTTTCCTCCTTGGTTGGAAATCATTTTCCTCTATTCGATCACCATTTTTGTCATCATGACCTATGATCCCACTTCGAAGTTCAAATTCGCACACTCACGAAGTCGTGTCAGGTATGTTCGAAGAATACATTTTTTTAAAAGTCAAACATCCTCTTCTTACTTGAACTTCCTGCAATAGTCCTAAATCACTCCTCTTCTATGTCAAGATATCCTTTGTTTCGTGTCGATGATGTGGGAATAATTATGGTCCTCCTTCGACGAATCACTTCTGTCAACTTTAGCTCATTATACGGGAAGATGGTTTAGAAACTCCTTTTCAATACTGTGGAGCTTGCATGCCTCAATGGAAGAGTTCTTCGCATTCAATGACAATTTCACCTCATTGGCCTTCGATTGGACGATTAAGTATTCTACTACAACACATTTATTTATACTTGTAGTTTGTTATGTGTACCTTGAGGACCATTGTCATTATTGGTGGTTTCTCTCATTCTTTTTAATGATTTCGTCATTGATCGGTAATTAGGTTGTTTCTACCTTGTTCGACATCGGATCATCTATTCACATGGCTAGATTTATACGATGGGTAGATTGAGATTGCGGAAAAAGACCCTGGATCACATTTTTCATTATCCGGAGTTTGCATGGAATTATTGGTATTCCCATAATTGTACATATGATCATGTCTATATGGATGGTTGAAGCCATAATTAATAGGTTCATGTGTTATTTGATGCCTAGTCCACATGCAAGTTGTTAGGAATATTCATATCGGAAGATGTCATGTATTGTATTGTGTTTGATTTAGCGAGTTTCTGTGGTGTTACGAGGTTATTTTGCCTCGGTTCTAAATAATTTCCTATCACTCCTTGTTCACCTTCATGCTTTAGGGGCATACATTGCATAGTAATTTGTCACTCTTGCTCACTTCCAGTCACGATCCACCGAATCCCTATGACGAATCTTGTGCCTTTATATCCCTCCCAGGTAAAATACATAAAGACATCCTCTAAAGACTCGAAAAAGGTAAACGAAATATCAACGGAAAACCTAGTCAAAACCATAATTTTCCAAGTCGGTAGCACTTCTGTAGTGGCACGCACGTATTTGATGGAAGATTGAAAATTCCTACTAGCCTAGCGACGCCCCGGTGCCCTTTTTTATGGGAAAACCATATTTGAACCCTTTACGAGTGTTTCCTCAAATGGTGGAGAAGCTTCGACATCTAGAAGTTATATTGTGACGAGTTTGTCATTAGTCGGTGGTGATAGGGTCGGAAGCTCTCTTGCTTTTAGAGCTTCGATCTTGTCGATAGGGTTTATCCTTTAAGCCAGGCCTTCCTCCTCCTTTCATGGGCTCCCGATCTCTTCTCCATTCCTATAAATTGATCCCCATCCTTCCCTCTTTGGTTGGTCATTGTTGGGTTGGTTTGATCATTCATTTTCGTTGCATCCCCATATTGTGATAATGCCTAAGCTATCTAAAGGAGAAGGAGTGCTTTAAGAGCTTCGGTGAAGGACTCAAAAATCACGAAGGGAGGTGTCCAGCATAAAGGCCAGCATTGTAAGCTCTCTCTTTTTCATACTTATTAATAAAACATCTAGTGTTTTATTTCTAAGTGGCTAATAATTTCAAAAATAGTTTAATGTTCCTTGATTTGTTAGATAGTCGATATTCAATGTATGTTTTGTATTGGATTACGTTTTTTTGTTGTCTCTTGATCTCTTTTAGGTAATCGTACACCACTAGTAGCGGGGATTGAGCCTAAGGAATTTTGTGGATCGAGGCTATCATCAAAGGATTCGAGCATAGCACCAAGAAGAGGTAGGCATGTTCCTTTCTCTTGTTTTGGATATTAGTTAAGAAAGATTGCATTAGATAGTCTCTTAAGTTTCTAGACACGCTCCTAGAGGGTGCCTGCGGCTCCATAGAGGATTTATCTTCACAACACACACACATAAAATTTACACGATTTATTTTTTAATGTCCTCCCCCCCCCAAAAAAAAAAAAACCAACTTAGTAAGCGGTACGATGCCGGGGTTTTATTATTATGCTCATTGAGAAATTTTTAGTATAATAATTTGGATGTCGAAGTACGCTAATTTTTGGAAAATACTGAAAAAATATCTAGAGGGAAATTACCCGCACTACGGGAAATTTTGGCGTTGGACTACCTGCGAAAAGCAAGTCGCCCAACTAGGTTTATGCCGGGGCACACGTCAATATGAAGTTGTAAGCGCAAATCATTCCCGAAACGTACGTTAATCAAGCGCGTCTACCTACTACTAGCTATGAAAATTTCTCTACTGCCACTTTGGAACCTTTGCCCAACCTGGGCTGAAAATGTCTTCCCTCTTCGACAAATCAAACTCCCCTCTGAGCTTTCTTGTTGGGGGCGGCACGGCAACACGGAGAAACTTGACCTCTCTACAAATGCACTCGTTGGATTTGGGAAAACTTCCCTCTAGCCTCAGCATCCCTATCCATCACTATCTCTCGCCCAATCTGCGGCTTCCAACAATTATTTCTTCTCTGCGGAAATCGAGCTTCTCGAGTAATTTTCAAAGTTTCCATTGAATTCTTCTTACAATCTTAAATTTGGAGAATCAATGACCAATATAAAAACTTAATTAAGGTCCAAGATCATATTGAGTCCAATTTATGTGATTTTCTAGAGCATTATCACCTTGACTTAATTAATTATGATTAATTAACTGGTTTTCTTAAGTTTAGACTTCGGAAAAAATTAAAAAAAATAAGAGTTAATAATATAATTAAGTCAATTATAAGTGGAATTTCTAGAAACGATTTATGGGTTATTGAGATCTCATCTATTGTAGACTCTCCACCAAGTTTTGTGACTAAGGCACATTCGATGCTACAAAAAACTAACAAAATCATTTGCATAGTTTTATCTTTTATTATAACTCATTACTTTTACTTCAAAAATTCCTTGAAAAATTAAATACATGCTCTGGCGAGTTCATTACATGTAATACATCTTGCATATGTGAACCAAAAGTAGTCATGCTAGAACTAAAACTTAAGCATCCCAAGTTGAGATAGAGCATCCCAAGGATGTTCATGACGGTGCTACGAAGGAAATTCAAATCTTGTTCAACGAATTTTGGAAATGACATCATTTTCCCAAGGAGTCGACTTTTTTATTGGCCAGTGAAGATACACGAACAAAAGCTCAAGTTGTGCAGGTGAGCCATTTCAAATGGAAGGTCGTATACATGATGAATGCGGGGCAATTTCGTTTAATAATTTTCCCACAAATTTGTAGATGAAAACAATTGATCGAAAATCTTGCATCTGTTCCATTCTTGCAAAGAAAAGCCTAGAAAATGCAATAATGAGACATCCTGTGTATCTTTGTTAGCAAACCAACTCACAAAATAGAAGAAAATATAGATCAACGACTTAGAAATCGACCTCTTCGTAGGGAAACCTCCTTTAAATTACATAAATAAACAATTCTTGGATGATTCAAATGAAAAAACCTCCTTTCTATAGCTATAGAGTCCAAGGGGTCACAATATAATCTAGTCGACATAACAATAACAATGTAAGGCATAACAATAACGATAGTGGCCTTCTATTGGGCACAATAATAACAGTATGGGGACTACATGGGCACAACGATAACAATGAGGGGATACACTAGTATTATAGGGATCTAGCATGCCCCTCTCCTTCAAAAAAGTGTTGTCCTCAATGCTTGAGCGCAGTACTTTTGGATGCTTTTGTATAAAATTATCGTCCTCCATATCGAATCTTTGCTGATAAGTTCTTCCACTTAATGAGATACTTTAAAATTGATCAATTCTATTGTTGTTGGGTTCTTGTTTCCATGATTTCTTCAGGATCCAATACTTAATGATTTTTCCTTCTTTGCCAGTTAAAATAATTGTTTGAGTAGGAGCTTGTCACCTATAACCTTATTTAGGCATGAAAATTAGAAAATTAGGTGCACTTAGGAAGATGCGGAAGCTCCAATTTGTATGCCATAGTACCAGTATTTTGCAACACTTTGTAAGGACCATAATACTTTGGTGATAATTTTTTATCATATTAGCTTGATTGAGGGATTTTTTTTTGTATGGTTGTAGTCGTTAAAATACCCAGTCGCCTACGGTAAAACTTTTTTCGTTGCGATGTTGATCTTCATGTTGTTTCATTCGATTATGTGCCGAGGTGGGAGTTATCCTTTAAGAGTTGGAGAAGTTGTTTTTGATGCTCAATGTGATATTCCACTCCTTTAACCTTAAAATTTTCTCTTAAATTTCATGTGATGGAGGGTGGATGATATCCATAAAGCCTGCATAAATGGGATCATTTTTCTTGCGGTATGGAAGGAAGTGTTATACCACCATTAGTTAGAAGTAACCACTTGACCCATTGTGTCTATTTATCATATACAAAGCAACGAAGATATCCTTCCAAACATTTGTTCACTATCTCATTTTTCCCATCATATTGAGGATGATATGATGAGTTATGGAGGATAGCTGAGTACCCAAACAAAGGAAAATAATTCTATCCAAAAAATTTCCTGTAAAAATGGGATCTCTATCGCTTACGATAATATTTGGAGTTTCCATGTAGCTTTTAGGAATTGTTTCCATAAATTCGGTAGCAAATGTCTGGCTTTAAATGGATGAGATAATGCACAAAAGTGTGTGTATGCTTGGAAAGTCTATCAAATACCACCATGATGATATTCTTTCCATTGGACTTGAAATAGCTTTGTGATAAAATCCATTGAAACCTCCTCCCAACGTTGACTTGGGGTTGTAACAAACTTGGGTCTTAATTGTCTCAACTTTATTTTTTTGGAAAACCAAACATTACGCACACACTTTTGAATTTCGAGATTTAAGTCCATCCCAAAAAAATTCCTTCTTGACCTTGTGGTAAGTTTTTTAAAAATCCTGAGTGCCCTCCTAAGGGATAGTTGTGCAATTCCAAAAGAATATTTTGTTTGAGTTGGGAATTCTTACAAATATATAAGCAATCTTTGTACCATAATGAATCATTTTTTCGGCTAAATGTGTTTCGGATGTGCGGGATCTTGCTGCAACTTTTGAATGAGTGTCCACACCTCTTCATAATTCTTCCATTCATCCCCTTACTTTGGTTATCCACTCGGGTTGGATAATAGAAAGTGGAACAAAGCAATGCTTCCCGCTTTTCCTTTCTTGAGAGTGCATGTGTAACAACATTTTGCTTCCTTTTTTAGTAGATGATTTCAAAGTCATAAACCAACATTTTTGTGACCCATTTTTGTTGCTCTTGAGAAGATAATCTTTCTTCGAAAAAGTATTTAAGACTATCATAGTCTATTTTTACCTTATAGTGTCTTCCCATTAGGTAAGGTCTCCATTGTTTTAGTGCATGTAGTATTCGCAACATTTCCTTCTCATAAATAGGTTTAGAGTAAATACTTTCCTTGCATTAAAACCACACCAATTCCATTTCTGAGGCATCACATTCCTGATAAAGGTTTTGTGAAGTACGGCGTAGCTAAGATCGGTGATTGGCACATTACCTCTTTAAGATGTTCAAAGGCCTTAGTTTCTTATGGAGTCAAGAAAAAGCATCTTTCTTCAATAATGGTGTTAAATCTATCGATATTCTCTCATAATGCTTAACAAACTTGTGATAATACCTGACCCAACCCCATAAATCCTCGAAGATGCTTTATGTTTGTAGGGATTTTCCATTTCTTAATGGATTTTTTTTTTTAGGGTCTACCTTAACACCCTCATGAGATAAAATATGACCCAAATATTCCATCTCATGTACTAAAAGAAACATTTGGAGGTTTTGAATATAGTTGTTTCTCCTCCAACGGTTTTGAGCACCTTGTCAACATGCCAGACACAGTCCTTCCAAAGACTTGTTGTAGATTGGTATATCATCGAAATACTAACACAAATTTTCGAAGGAAGGGTTTGAAAATGGAATTCATCAAACCTTGAAATGTGGAAGGTGCATTAGTAAGGCCAAAAGGCATGACCAAAAATTCATAATGACCCTCATTGAGTTTTGAATGTTTTTTTGAATGTCTTCGGTATTCATTCCTAATTTGATGATATCCAGAATGAAGATCCGGCTTGGTGAAGTAAATTGATCCATGTAATTCATCTAATAATTCATCAATGATGGGGATGGAAATTTTTCTTTAATAGTGAGCTTGTTGATCTCCCTAATCGTACATACACCATGATCAATCCTTCTTGTGAACCAATACTGCTAGAGCAAAGAAATAACTTTGACTAGGTTGAATTATACTAGCCTCTAGCATTTATATAATACATACATTCAACCTCAATCTTTTTACCATAAGGTATTCGTAAGTCACGATGTTTGGAGGAACACTTCCACAGAATCAAATGAATAGCATGATCATGATCTAATTGGTGGGATTCCTTTAGAAGTCTCAAATACCTTGGAATGATTGTCCAAGACTTTGGAGATCGGAGAAATAGATGATTTTGATGTTTGAACCTTTAGTGAGAATAATTTCGCAATTACTCCTCATTATTCTTTCTTCAAAAGCTTTGTGACATCGAAATTAATTATCTTTCCTTGTCTTCCTTGTGTGCAGCAGCGAGTAGTAATTTTGTAGCATTACGGGATATGGTCGGTTGTTTCTTCTTCCTCTAGGGTTGGTTCCTAGTGGATATCCTCTTCTTTTGAAGTTTCTTATTCCTTTTATTCCTCCTCTTCACAATCTGTAAAATAATTTCTTCTCGGCATACTTATGACCTTTAGTGTATTTGTTATCACAACTATAGCAAAGCCATTTTTTCTCTTTTTTCTTCCAATTGATGTAGTGCCAACCTTGTAGGTTGTGGAAGTATAGGGTAGCAACACTTTCATCTTTATAGTTGTAAGTGGTAGGCTTCCTTGTCGCCATACTTTTTCTTTCAATTTTTCTTGCCAACTTTGAATGCCTTCTCAATTAATTAGGTTCCAAAGGTGAACCTCATGTTAGATATTATCCTTTAAAGTCCCTATGAAGACATCAATCATGTGTTCCTCTAGAATATCATTTATCCTTATATTCAATTTTTGGAAGTCTCGATGTGCTCCACCCTTCAACCCTTTTGTTCGATATTTATCAATTGGCTAAAGAAGGTGTTGCTCTTTGTATCCTCATAATGTGCTATCATTTCCTCTATAAAAAATTGACCAAGCGAGAATTTTTTATGAGATAAAAGCCATTGATACCAAACAAATGTATTTTGTTTTAAATATAAAGTTGTGATGCATGCACCTTTTGTGTGTTTTTCACATTATGGAGATCAAAAAATATTTCTCCATTTGTAGTATCCATGTTAGTATCCTTGCTATCAAACTTCCTCATATCGATCTTTGGAATATGGTGGGTCTTAAATCCAACATTAGAGTCTATGAAATCATGATTAACATTTATTTTTCTCATGACTATTTTTCATCTACTACCATTTCGCCATTAGGAATCATTTCTTGTGTGACTTTGTCAAACCTTCCTTCAAATTTTCCATGTTTGTTTTTAGATCATTTTCATGTCTTCCATGTTTATTTTCAATTTTTCTTTTATACCATTGATAGTAGATTCCACCCATTCTTTAAACCATCACATCTTAGATTCAATGTCTTTCTCCATCCATGTATTTCTTCAAACCATCCATATTAGCTTCATTTCATTTTTTATTACTGCTATGAGAGCGAAATTTGTTGCACTTGGTCTCATAATTTTTTGATATATCATGTTGCACTTATTTATCTTCATGAGTCATAGTAGAGCCTTCTAAGGGATTATTGGGTATGGAATTATTTTTAGAGAATTTTAGAACCCAACATTGATATCTGTCTTCAATATTCCCTTGGAATCATAGCGGTTTCAAACAATGTATACGATTTAAAAAATAATACACTTTTTTCTCGCTTTTGAGGCTTGATATCGAAATTGATGTATCTCTGTAATTTTGGATCCCACAATATTTTATCTTCGGTATTTCGGTAGCCCTATGAGTCTTATTTCCAATGCCCACGGTCGAACTAAGTTGGATTCTTCAAGATAAAGTTATGCCTTATCTGCCACAATTACCTAATTATGCACTAGTTCGACGAGGAACTTGTACGACGTGCACGTATCACTACATTTTTGAATTTCGGCTCTAAAGCGATATTCAAAAAACTACATTCCATATAATTAGGGCCACTTTTTAAAAATTCCAATTCGATGGCAGCAAACGAGATTATAACGATTTTCCCTCGGTCACTGTTTGAGATGGAAATTCTCGAGCACCGCAAAAACCTTAACTTCCTCGGATCATATAGCAAAGAAAATATAGCGAATCAAGACATGGAAATTTTACATTAAGTTCCTCAGGATTTCGTCTCAAATTGGTTTTCTTTTTTTAGCTTCTAAACCTTCGTAGAAAAAAATTATAGCGAAAATTCCAAGAGTGGCTTTGTTTAACGACACGAAACCCTAGAATCCAAAGCTCTAATACCAAATGTTATGAAACCAACTCACAAAATCGAAGAAAATATAGATCAATGACTTAAAATCAACCTCTTTAATGGGGAAACCTTCCTTAAAATACATAAATGAACAATTCTTGGATGATTCAAATGACAAAACCTCATTTTTATATATGGGAGTCGAGGGGTCACAATATAATCCTAGACGACATAACAATAACAATGTAAGAGCACAACAATAACAATAGTGGGCTTATATGGGGCACAATAATAACAATATGGGGACTACATGGGCACAAAATAAAAATAGGGGCACACTAGTATTATAGGGACCTAGCATGTACATCAAGTGATGTTGAAAGGTTTAAATCATATATACTTTGTATAATATACGTGTTAGTGAGGTTGATTAGGTTGTATTAGAAATATGGGAACTTGCTTTTTTACTTGATCATCACATTGTTTAGTCGAAAAATTTGATTCTCACTACTTGAATTCATTTAATTATTTTATGCCCCTTTGGTATAATTTTGATTGAGAAAAGGAAATATTGATTGATTTATTCATTAGTAGACAAGAAAACATTCATCTGCGGCATGCCTACAAATAATATTCAACATGGAGTGAAGCCTGAAAAGCCATGGGTTTTGGCTAAAAATGGGGATGCGAGTTTGAGGAAAAATATGAGTTGTAGCATAAATTTGGAAAGCACGGAAGTGGCGAGAGACAACTAAATTGTTATCGAATGATTTTTTCAAAGTATGTGGTTTTGTATTGAATGAGGTATGTTTTAAACAAGAAATTGTTGTTGATACCTAAGTATTCGGGGTAATTGAATTACCCATTAAAGTTACCTTGCATACCCTCTTATTGTATGATTCTACATGGCTATTGAATTTCACAATAATCCTTAAGTGTATATAGTGTATTTTGATATGGGGGAATAGTCTTATGAAAACATCATCGGTTATCTTGATCTTAGATCTAAAACTCGGTTTTGAAAAAACAAACCATTTTTTCTGAAAGGAAACTAAAAGTTCATAAATAAATGTCCAATAAGTTGAAATTGAATTTTTACCGATGTCCTTCTCCGTTACCATATGATTAAGGGATCGAAAAGAGAGACAAATTAGCATGGAGGTACAACTAATTAGTGATAATTGTTAGTTATGTTTTTGGGTAGCTAGTCACTAAGTGGTTTTGGTTCTAAATAAATATATTGATTTTTGTTTTCCATAGTTAATGGAAAAATATATTTATGAACATGATAGGGGTGCATTGAAAGAAAAACTTGTGATGATTCCAAAATCCAAGAAATGTAATACTTGAGGAATAGGGACATCCATCCTCTATATTTAAATGGGATACCTTCATGTACATGTATGTCTTTAGGTACAAAGAGCATGCATGATAAATATCTCATCCTCTTGCAACTATTTGGTACTTGTATATCCGAGAGTCCACCGGAAAAGATTCCCTTTTTCTTAGGTTTTACTTTATAGTGTTATTTGTGATGTTTGTTATAATGAAGGTTGAAATTTGTCTAAGTGTTGCTAAATTGAAAGGAGAGATAAATAGCATTTCACATTGATTGAGTTTGAAAAATTTCCTTCCTACTAAGGGCTTATAGTAACACAACTTAAAAACATTGTTATAGATAAAAATGAGTACTATGTTACGAGTTAACTTCAAGTAATATTTTTCTCATGTAAGAAATTATACAAACAATATGTATACCAATGGATTCAATCGATCATGCGATATACTAAAGAAATAAATGAATCCTTCTACAAATTAATTTGAGAAAATAAAACACGATCATCGATCACAACAAGAAGTAAAGAAAGTAAATCAAACCATGACAGATATTTTCTCGGGGAAAGCTTGTTGCTCAAAAAACCTCTATCTTTTATTTTATATTCACCAAGGGAATGCATGAAACAATTACAATGCACTCTTCTCACAGAGGTCTCTTGCACTCTCACACGGTGTCTCCTGGCAGTACGGAAAAATAGGCAACACTTAGCCAATTCTAGAGCCTTTGCTCATCTTGCCTTGCTTGCACAATTCATGTGGAATGCAATCCCCTGTTCTTTAGAAGTGAGCCTTCAAAACTACGCAATTCTCATGGGCAATCCTATAGGTGTTTTCTTGCATGTAGGCAACCTACTAATAATACAATCGATAGTTAACATCCCTTTAACCTTTGCCTCAAGCTGGTCTCCTTGGGCCCGAGATGCATGTGGCTATTAATAGTAATCATTAGTTACATCGCAGATCATTGCATGTGAATTAAATACGATTTAATTCACTTGACCTCTCACTAGTGCAACGAAAAGTTACAATTAGTTAAGTAAGTTTTAACTCAATTAATTAGGTTCTAACGATTTCTCATGCATTAAACTAATTCACTAGCCGCAACTTGGACTCAATAACTAATGTAATTACTTTGCATGCCCCTCACCAACCACCCTCAACTCGAAATTCATGAGCCTAGCCCAGGTTTATCACACTCGATTAACTATTACAAGTGATTATGAGATAAGATTACATTTTTGTCAATTTAATTGAGGAAAATTAAATTAGACACACATTTCTTGTTGAATTTTCAACACCCCTCTCCAACAAAGAAGGGATTATCAACTACCCCAGGATCTGCCTCTATGGTATTCGAATTTTCTCTGGCGAGCACCTTGGGCCAGAATATACACATCTACGATCATCGTGAGAATGTCTTGAAGTAACATAATGCGCCTCTAAACACAATCTCTAAGATGGTGTATAGGATGTCTATATACTTGGACCTATCATGGAATCTTTGGATTACTTGAGAGTTTAATGCGGCTACGGTTATCACAATGTATCACGTCGGATCATCGGTGACCAAAACCGACCCCCGAAATCTTTCTCATCCATATGGCCTCACATCGACTTGATTGGGCGCCATGTAATCTGCCTCGGTGAGAGCGGGTGCCACGGATCTGCGCTACTTTGTTGTGCCGAGAAACTTTTGTCGATCCTATCTTTGAAGATCCCTCTGAGTAACACGCTCTTCTGTACGATGGATTGCCTTCCAAATATTCATCGGTGAAACCTTGAAGCTTCACTCCTACGTAAAGTACATGCCATAATCCATACTCTGCCGGTGCCTGAGATATCTAAAGACATGTTTCCTAGCCCTCGAAAAGAGCTTGGTCGACTTAACCATAACTTGACACAATTGGTTAGCTGTTGTGTAAATGTGTGGTTTTGGTGTTAACCAATTACCCCACATTAGTGAACCCACAAGGCTGCACCTTAAATAGTAGCGTCCACTACCTCACTTAGTGGCATCTTCCTTCCTCCATTTTCTGCAAGAGGAGTCTCCATGGGTTCTGACTCTCCATGTGAAACTTACTCAAAATATCTTTGGCATGCTTTCCTTGAGAAACAAATAGTTCACCATCCGTACATGTATTTTCAAACCAAGGAAATAGTGAAGGGAGTCCCATGTCCTTCATCTCAGAAACTCTCTTCTGAAGATCTTCTTTGAAAGTTATGAAATTTGTCATCGGTATCAGAAATTAGATCATCAACATAAAAGTACGATAATAAAGATCTTGCCATCAACCACAATGATACGGTATAGGTTCGCATCCTTCCTCTTCGTGAATCCCAACTTTGATAAGAAATAACTATCAATCCTGGTGTACCAAGCACGGGGTGCTTGCTTTATTCCATACAATGCTCTCTTGAAGGTACGCACATGCGACTCAGCATCAGTATCAACCTTTAGGTTTCTCTATGTACACTTCTTCCTCAATAACTCCATTGAGAAATGTAGTCTTCACATCCATACGATGTATGCGAGAGTGCAAGAATAGATCTAATCAATGAGTACCCAGCAAGCCGGTGCAAAAGTATCCTCATAGTCAATCCCCTCAACTTGTGAGAATCCTGGATTACAAATCTAGCCTTGTGCTCTCCACACTCCCATATGCCGCCTACTTCACCTTATAGATCCATCTAGATCCAACCTTTGATTTCCGGAAGTAGGTCTTGGGACAAATTCCCATGCAATGTTCTTGACGATGGAGGTCACACTCCTCGACCATGGCGTCGACCCAAATTGGTTGTTTCTTGCTTCCCTCAAAGGAGGATGGTTACTGTCACAATACACTTGCTCATAAGAGCCATGTATCAGTAAACCTTTACGGAATTGTCTTTGTACGCGGTGAAGTAGGTGCTCATGTTCTGCTTTTGCATCAAGTGCGAATCTGTTAGTTTACGGCAGGTGCGCCTTCTACCATGTCTAGTGGATAGCTACTGCATGATGTTTACACCACTCCATGATCCTCCGTGTGTGGTGCTCATCTTGAGGTTCATCCCTTTGGAACTAAGATTTCCCTCCTTTGCATGCAAATCAAGCTCCCCTCTCAAAGGAAAATCACATAGCTTTCTCCCTCATCAAATTTTGTATCCCGTCTCACAACGGTCATCTGTTGTTTTGGAAAATACACTCGATAGTTGTGGGGAGTATTAGTGTACCCAAAAATATCCCAATCTCAAGCTGTTGGTTCTAACTTTAACGAGGAATCTTTGGTTACATGGCATTAGATAGATGAGCCAAAAATTTTAAAATATGAAACATCAAGTTTCTTACCAAAAAAAATCATACGGTGTGCTCATGCCCCGGTATCCCGATGAGGACTACGGTTTTGCACAAATACGGTTGTGTTGCATGCCTCTAGCCCACGGATGCAATGGTAGGCCCTCATCATGTAACATCGCTAGGTACCACACCCACAATTGTTCTGTTCTTTCTTTCTTTGAGATGTACTCACCACCATTGTCGCTCCTTAGAGCCTTCACACATGCTCCCGTGTCTTTCTCAACTTGATGCTTTTTGAACTCTTAAAATTTTGAGAACGTATGATCTTTCTTCTGCGCAAGAGTAGATCCAACACTTTCTAGAAAAATCATCAACAAAGATCACATAATACATGTGCTATGTTGTCAAAGCTATAGATAATGGTCCACACACGTACGAGTGAATTCTCTGAAGGATTTTCGGCACTCGGTTCTCCTTTTCATGAAAAGTGGCCTTTGCATACTTCCCCATGGTACATCCCTTGCATGTATCTATTTGCGCAAGTACCCTTTGGAAGCCCAGTAATCTGTGCATGACCTTCAAATCTCTATGGTGTAGATGGCCCAATCTCACATGCCATAACTCACCCTCATCTTCGAAAGCTCACTGCTTTGTATGCTTTACCCATCGATGTTGTGCAACCATCTACATCAAGTTTGTAGAAATTATTCACACGAACCCCAATATTCTTGGCTTTTCCGGTGGCTTTGTGATGAAGGAATTATTTCCCATCACTAAAAACCACATCATAAGCTCTATCCTCCAACATTGCAAGCTGAAACTAAATTCTTTTCAAGCCTGGTACATGCATGGAATTTTAATAAGAAGGGTTAACGACTATCTGCGGAAGGTAATTCGCACCAATCCAGGTAACGTTGTACCTCCAGTCATCACCCATTTTCGATATGCCATGTGGAAATCCTTCTCCTCGAGCTATTTGAAAAGTTGTTGTCTCCCGTCGTATGGAAAGATGCACCTTTGTCCAAGTACCACAACGATCCCATCACACTAGACACCATGCATGCGATGAGTGAGAACTCCAATTCAAATTGCGAGGCCAAATCCTCACCAAATACGGATCTGAAGCCTTCTTGTTCTTTTCTGTGGAAAATTAGTGGAAAAATTTCCATGCTCGTGACGAGTGAAAAAATTTCACTTTGGACATGTCACGCTTATTTCCCTCTTTCTTGTCTCGGTTGGAATAGGATTTCTTTCCCTTCCCCTTATTTTCCTTATCGGTCAAGTTACAATTCACCTCATCATCTATCCTAGATGAGGATCCATCCACGTATTCCACAGATTGCTTCTTGTACCAAATTTGACCAAATTCGCTCCCCGATACGTGACTTCTCCCTCCGTTAATAGAGTCACGATAACTTCTATGCCAACTCTTGGAAAGGCCTAGAAAAGGCTAGTACGGTCATCATCCTCTACGATGGTCGATGCTCTAAGCTCATCTCAACATTGGAAAAACTTGGTTAAATATTTCGGAATAGTGTCGCTTCTCTCCATTTTGATTTTCCTTAGCTTGTCATTCGATGCCAATTTTTTACGTAGTCGCTGCTACTCTAAAACAAATATGTCAAAGCCTTCCACATTGCATATGGAGTCACTTTGCCATTGAGGCTTGAGAAAATGTGGTCTTGTACTCCCTCCAATAAGATCATCCTCGCCTTTGCAGCCTTTTTTTGCCAAGCATCGAGAAGAGTGACATTTGTTGCTGCGGGTTTAGAATGTCATTATCGATGAATTCTTTCGGCTTTGTTGTCCTCAGGCTTTGTCTCCATCATATCTTTCCATAATATAATTTCATTGTCCTTGAGTGCATATTCCAATATCAAGCCATTGAAAGCCATCTTGATCTTAATCAACGCCTCACACCAAAGAATGTTTTTGCAAATTTGAATGCTATTCAACACGAAACTCAATTTCTTCTCCCGCGTAGTGATTTCTTGCGCTGCGATACCATGTAGAAATTATACAAACAATATGTATACCAATGGATTCAATCAAGTCATGTGATATGCTAAAGAAATATATTGAATCCTTCTACAAATTAATTGCGGAAAATAAATATGATAGCAATCACAACAAGTAAAGAAAGAAGAAAATCAAACCACAACACGGATATTTTCCCCAGAGACTTGTTGCTCAAAACCCCTATTATTCTATTGTATATTCACGAGGAATCATGAAACAATTACAATGCACTCTTCTCACAAGAGTCTCCTACATTCTGTTGTCTCACATTGATCCGGATAAAATCGACCAACACTTAGCCAATTTTTAGCTTGCCTTGCTTGCACAATTCATGTGAATGCAATCCCTATTCTTTAGGAAATTCAACCTTCCAAAAGCTGTCCAATGCTCATGGGCTTGATCCACATAGGTGTTTTATTGCATACAACCGACCTACTAATAATACAGGCGATAGTTAACATCCCTTTAACCTTTGTCTCAGGCGGGTCTTCAACGGAAGCGACATGCATGCAACTGGTAATAGCCGTCATCGGTTACATGACAAATCACTACATGTGAATTAAATTTGATTTATATTCGGTTGACCTCTCACTATTGCAACAAACGATTACAACTAGTTAAACCGATTTTAACTCAATTAATTGAATTAGCCCCGACTTCTCATGCATTAAACTAATGCACTAACTACAACTTGGACTCAATAACTAATAGAATCACACTACATGTCTCTGTAACACCCTCAACTCGAAATTCATGAGTAAGCGAGTTTATCGCACTGGGTTAACTATTACAAGTGATTATGAGATAAGATTACATTTTATTGTCCAATTTAATTGAGGAAAATTAAATTAGACACATTTCTTGTTGAGTTTTTCAACAACTCATGCTCATTCAATTTCCAAAATATTATGAAATATGCGATGAACATAAGGATGGCTATTAGATACAAGCAATCAAAGAAATACAACATTCCGGTATGATTTCTTTTTAATTTTTATTTTTATAAACACATACGAAATAAAAGACGAATTTTTCATTTTATAAATAACCTATATGCAAGCAATCTAGAAGAGAGAATATTCTAGTGCAATTTTCTTTTTCTTTTTTCATTTTCACAAATAACATGTATACCAGCAATCCAAAATAGATACACAAGTGAAGAGATGGATTTTTTCATTTTAATAGATAACTTGTATACAAATAATTAAACATAACATTCCATTGCAGTTTTCTTTTTCCATTTTTATATATAACATGTATACCAGCAGTCCAAAAGAGACACAATAGTCAAATGGAGGAGGACTTTTTTCATTTTTATACATTAATCAGATAGAAGAAATACAGACACACACAAGTGAAATAGTGAAAGAAAAAACAGGAAAACACATATGTGTAAGTCTTTAATGCTGAGGTCTTGCTAAATTTTTTGAAATATCCAAAAAAAGAAACACATAATACAATCAATACACTCCAAAAGAGACACATAAGTGAAAAATCAATACAGTCCAAAAGAGACGAATAAGTGAAAAATAGAATGTAAATCAATACAAAACAGACCAATAAGTGAAAAATAGAGATATAACATTCCATTACACTCCAAAAGAGATATAAGTGAAAAATAGAGACATACATTCCATTACACTCCAAAAGAGACAAATAAGTGAAAAATCAATACAGAAGAGACATAAGTGAAAAATAGATAAATAAATCAATACAGAAAAACAGATGAATAAATGAAAAATAGTGAAAAATCAATACAGAGGAGACGTATAAGTGAAAAAATAGAGAAATAAATCAATACGAAAGACATGAATGACTGAAAAATAGAGAAATAACATTCCATTATAAATAATCAATACAGAAGAGACGCACAAGTGAAAAATAGAGAAAATAACATTCCATTATAAATAGTCAATACAGAAGAGACTCATAAATGAAAAATCTGTACACAAGTGGAAATGGAGTGTTCAAAGCCTATAATCAATACAGAAGAGACGGATAAGTGAAAAATCTGTGTCACACAAGTGAAATGGAGTGTTCAAAAGCCTATAATCAATACAGAAGAGACGGATAAGTGAAAAATCTGTGTGTCACACAAGAAAAATGGGGTGTATAAATAGTCAATACAGAAGAGACTCATAAATGAAAAATCTGTGTGACACAAGTGAAATGGAGTGTTCAAAGCCTATAATCAATACAGAAGAGACGGTTAAGTGAAAAATCTGTGTGACAAAAGTGAAATTGAAAGCCTATAATCAATACAGAAGAGACGGATAAGTGGAAAATCTGTGTCACACAAGAAAAATGGGGTATTCAAAAGCCTACCGAACGCTAGAAGGAGGGGTTTGAACCTCGACCTTGTGGTTAACAGCCACACGCTCTAACCAACTGAGGTATTCCAGCGGTGTTAAACGGTTGTATTATTATCAACTAATCTATTCCAGCAATGTTAAAAGAATGTGTATTTAGAATTTTAATGCGGATATTCCAAGGAAAAAAGAGTTGCAAATAGCCATTAAAATGGCGCCGCCCGGACTCGAACCGGAGACCTTCAGTGTGTTAGACCGACGTGATAACCAACTACACCACGGCACCAAGTGCTTGCATGACTTCACCAGATGTCTTAATTTTTCTTAGAACTTATGCAGTAAGAAGGGGCCGAAAGAGAAATTAAATAGTAAAATAACAAATACGGAAAAATCAATAACATTATACGAGGAGAGATATTAAAACTTAACAACCTATTCAACCAATCCAATTTTTAACAACCATCTTAACCAATCCAATTTCCAATTGTTAATCTTTTTGAAGACTTTTTATCTTATAATAATAATAATAAAAAAGTGATTTTTCTTGTTAACGCTCTTCCGACAAAGAAGCATAGTGATGATGATGGATGGTAAGCGATCCACTGTAATGCCACAACTTTCAGTGAAACTCGCAGCTTTTTATATTTTCTGTGGACTGGCAGTGATGACATTTCGAAACGTCCATTAAAGTAGATAGACAGAATGCATTTGTTTTTTCACAATAGATCAAATCACACTGGGTTTCGCAGTCCAGTTAGTAATGGATGTGGACTGCCACAAACAAATCAAAGATTTCCGAAACTTAAAATTGAAGCCACTTCTGATGCAGAGCATATCAGAGATTTGAACCTGAAATGTGGGGTATGAAAACGCTTCCGCTGCGCCACTGTGATGCCAGATGGCATGAGCTTTTTAAATTGCCAAAAGAGTTATGAAATTGATTAATCACTTGTCCACCGTAATGGAAAATATGGGTTAAACCCATTTTATTCATTAATTAGGAAAAATAAGTTTTTTCTATCATCCGTTGTCGTCTAGTCCGGTAGGATACCTGGTTTTCACCCAAGCGACCCGGGTTCGTCCAGCAACGGAAATGTTTTCATTAGTCCTTGATGACAAACTTAGGTTCTATATAGAACTTTAATGACATGTTTTGTTGGTGAATCTGTTCTTTTGTCTAACATTTTCATATGTAGCAGAATTTTTCACTTTTATAAATAATTTGTATCTCATGGGTCTGACTACGATTAGCGACTTTATGTGAGATGTGTATGGGTTATTTTTATTTACGGTCACATAGGATGATGGATTTGATATGTTTTTTGGGTTTTCTGCTATCATTTGTTAGACAAGATGAATGTAACTTGAATCAAGATTTTTTTGCTCATGAAATTATCACCCTTGTCCGGAAATTATGTGAGTTTTGCCAACCCAAAAAGAAGGCGCATACCTTGCCGTTACAAATAGATCTCTACTCGGCTAGCTAATAGATGCGCTCCGAAATGATTTTATATCATTATGAGATGAAGCGGAGACTCCATCTCATAACGAACTTATACGTAAAAGATTTGATACGTTCACGGATACGTTGACGCCTACCAATCCTATTAAAACGACTGTGTAGAACTTTCAAACGAATTAAGCAAAGACAACAAACATAATTATATTTAATTCATCAAATGTTCACTATCTCTAGTTGGTAGATGAGCCTTGAAATTTGTATATTTGTTCCATAACCTGCCACCTTAATAATATAACAAAGAACTTGATTGTCTCCTAACCGTGCATGTAAGATTACAAAATTTTCAGTTAGGAAAATACTATCCTTTCTAATACGAGAAGGAAGGATACAAGTTAAAATAGATTCATCGAATGCGAGATATGTGACAAGCGGATAGGGTCGAACTTGTCGACACGATTGCAACCTTGATCATTTGAAACAACGACCCTCCCGTCAAATACCTGCCCGAGTTGTTGAGATGGACAAGATCTTAGTATCAGATAAAACATAAAATAAATCTCAAGATAGATCTCTATAAATTTAATTTACATCGAACCATGTTAATGGTTATGGCCGGGTCGTTACAACTCGAATAACGTGGGATCTACGAACCAATACGCAAAGATTTGTGTTTACCAAAGTATAATAGGAAAAACAATAATTATACTTGGTAAGGTTAATGGACAAAGGATTGATACGAAAGAAATATTCAGCCTTTCACGTTCAAAAAAGAACGGAGGGAAGATGGGATCGAAGATATTTCTCACGGGAGAAATACGAAATACTTCATCTCTATCACATATTTGATGAGGTCCACAATAGGAACAACTTGTTCGAGAGTAGGGAGTTAATCATCGATCTTCTTTGTGGGAAACATGAGCCCTTTATCGGACTTGAGCAGGTGACTTACGCCTTACCATGGCATTACTCTCTGCATTTGAGTTAAGGGGCCCCTCATCATTTATATTATGCATCATATAATGAGTCTACTATAGTAGAAGGATAGCTATACTAGAAACTATGGGGTGAGGTAGAGTACGAAGACTACCCATTGGTGTAGATAGAAACAATTTTTTCTAATTCAAATCTAGAAAGATTTAACCATTTCATTACAATTTTCATTTTTATTGATAATATGCATACAAGCAATCCACAGAAGATACATTAGGGAATTACAAGATTTTTTTCATTTTAATAAATAATGATATAAAAAATTTTCAGATATATTTAGGTTCTCATCACAGGAAAATTGTCGACCAACCAATGTGGTTCATCTTCAGGACAGGACGAGATGGGTCAGATCGATTCATTAAGCTTATATGGATGTAGGGAAAACCAAATAGTTGTTGGAAAAACAACTAGTTTGACTAGGAAGGAAAGTCAAACCAATTGTCCTAGTCAAATTATTTGTTTTTCCAACAGCTATTTGGTCTTCTCTACATCTGTTTTTCCAACTCGACTAGATCTCTCATCTCGGTCTGAAGATGAACCACACTAGTTGGTTCAAAACTCGACTAGATCTCTCATCTCGGTCTAAAGATGAACCACACTAGTTGGTTCAAAAAACGTTAACAATTTTCTATCTAGTGTGATGACACCTTAAAGATATATGAAAAATTACTATGAATCACAGAAGCATGAATTTAAATAACAATATAACATTTTATTATGATTATATATATATATATATATATATATATATAATATGTATATGAGTCATTCAAAAGAGATACACTAATAAAAGCTGATTTTTTTCATTTTTATAAATAACATATATATAAGTAATCCAAAAAAAACACGAGTGAAATAGAGGAGGAAAACACATACTTGTAAGCAGGGTTGGAATTTGGATTCCTATTTACCTATCAAACAATTATACTTCTTGTCAAGAGAAGTTATGTTTAAAATTTCTCCCTTCAATATGATAATAAATTAACCTTATCAATTAAGGGTTGATTTAAAAAATTACCCTTTAATAACAAGATTATGTTAATTTTTTTTCATATTTACCATTAGGAAAAAAATAAAATGACCATAATACACAAGTCACTTATTGAATCGTGAATCTTGATTTCAAATTGCATGGAACACTCAAACTAACTTTTATTCAAAAGCATATTCTAGAGATAAAATTTAGTTTTAACATAAACTTTAAAATCACCTTACTTTCATCTACTAGGGAATATATTATTACAAGCGTAGCTATTTTTATTACATGAATATTTTTAGTATTAAAATTATTAGATTACTTGTAATAGAATAAACAATAAAATATTTTTCAATAAAACTAAAAGAAAATGTAAAAGAGTTTGGTAGTTATAAGTAGATGGTTAATAACTTCAAAATACTTGTTAACTATATTTTTTGTAAAATGCCCCAATTAGTAAATGGAATATAAACTCTCATACTAGTTTGGCCATTTCCAAATTTTAGGGGGTGACCATATTCTAAAAGAGAGTTTTAAATGGAATCTAAACTAGAACAATAGCCAAGGTTGTAAGAACCAAATGGACTCACCCATGGATATATTTTTAGTCATAGAATATCTCTTAGAAATGGATGTCTTCTTATACGCATCTATTCTTTCTTGTATAGGTTTGGATCACTAGCCAATCTATTTTGAAATAGCTATCAAACCTACCCCTTAAAACATGTCTTTCATATTTGAGAGTTTCTTTCTTAAGGATCCATCACTCCTTGAGAAGACAAAGGCATGGTAGGAGGAAATTCAAGTCTTGGGTCCCTCTAATATGGCCAAATTTCAACATAACCTCGAGATTCTTAAGTAAAAAAAAAAAATGGAAGATAACCCATTTAAAGGGATGATTTTTCTCAAGTGTATGCCTAAACACTCCCACATGGAGTGATAAGGATGTGATATGTTTTATTTATGAGACTCTCCTCCTATCAATATTTATAGAAGACTTGGAAATCTCTCAATTCCTCCATTACATATAGGGTATAATGGTGAGGGTTATGAAGGATTTAGGGGTTCATTCCATTATTTTTTATTTTCTAGTAGTGATCCATGATTTTTTCATACTGTGTGTTTCTTCTTATGGAGGTACTAGTATCAGGACCTATGGACCAATTGTTGCATCCACCTTGACATTAGGAGAAACCCTCATTCTAAATGTGCCTCTCTTTATACTAGCTCCATCTTAGCCCAAACCTAACAAAATGTCTGAGTTGAAAAGATCTCTATGGACTCATTTTCTCCCTGTTAAATTTGAGTGATACATTACCTCTTTTTTCCCCTACGTCCTTATGACTAGGGCCACCTCTAGCCATATTGAATTCTTGTAGTAGTAACAAATATTGAAGGCACATAAATAAATTAGGGACACATAAACCAAATACTCTCACCAATAATAATCTCATTGATTGGAACTGAAACACCTAGGTCCCCACACCTTGATCGACACACTAACTCATGAGTCCATAGACTTGGATGTGCGACCATGATAGAAGATTTAAACTACTAAACTAGCCATTACAACCCCAAGAGAAGCAACCAAAGACAAAACCAATAGTTACTTGGTTGTCACTCAAAGAGATTGATTCTTTCACATGGTAGTGTTCTGCAATAGTTTTTTAGACATACAAGGACAACTATCCTTTGTATCCCATCAATCCCATTGTATTAATTTCCAATTCTAGCCTCTAAAACTTTTAGAACGACCTTTTTACCAAGAAAATTACCATCACATTAGGATAAATAATGAAATGACCCCTAAATCCTTCACACTCCTCACCATTATACCTTATATATTATGCAGAAACTAGGAGATTTCCAATTTTTCCTATAAATTTTCATAGGGGAAGAGTCTCATAGATAACACATTATGAAACATCTCACATCCCTATCACCCCATATGGGTGTGTTTAAACATACACCTGAGAAAAATCATCCATTTGAATGGGTTATGTTACATTTTTTTTTTACTTACAAATCTTGAGATTTTGTTGAAACTTGGCCAAATTATTGGAGGGTTCATGGACTTGAACCTCTTCCCACCACACATTTTTCTTCTCGAGGATGGATCCTTTAGAAATAAAGTCTGAAATTTGAAAGGTTTATTTTTAAGGGTAACTTCGATATCTATTTCTAAACAGATTGGATTATGATCCAAATACGTACAAGGAAGAATAGACACTTCTAGGAAGACATCCACTTTTAAGAGATATTCCGAGACTAAAAATATATCCAAATGTGAGCCTATTTGGTTATTACCATTGCAACATTTGTTCAATCTGAATAATCTAGTAATTGATTCCACGTCGACCAACTTCATTTGTTGCATCAATTGTTTGAACTGTTGGGAGTCTTTGTCCAAGTGGTGAATACTTCCCTTTCTTTCTCCAATGATGTCACTATCCGGATTTAAATATGTTACAAAACCATTATTTTAATTGATATGGATTTTTCATTTTACATTTTACATTATATTTTCCATTATACATTTTGTAATTTAGTTGTTATTTTACATTTATATATGTTTTATTTTGAATATGAAGCTGACACTCAAATTTATTTTATTTTCTTACATATATTTTTCCCAAAATTTAATATATGTTGACAAACTTACATTACATTACTAACTTACGGTACACACATCCCCCCTATATTGGGTTGTAAAGCACCTCTCAACACAAAGATTGTTAGTTTTTAGTTTTGCCATAAATATATAGCATCATAAAACTAATTTTTCCCATGTATATCCTCTATAAATGTATGTGAACATTACAATTTTGAAAATTCCTTGAATGCAACAGTTGGAGTTTAATCTTCTAATTGTTAGCATTTTATTTTTCTTCTATTAATTATTAATGGAAAATAATTATTAAATCAATGATGTGTTCTTCACCATAAAAAAATTGCAGAAAAAAAAAAAAAAAATTGTAACTCAGAAATAGATGCACACACACAAAATTAGCATTGTTGTTTTAGGATAAATGTCCCTGGAAAAACCCCGAAGGGAAACAAGTGCAACAATGAGGGTTTTATTATTATGCAACAATTTGAGAGTACAACCAATTGGATTCCTTTTACTGGAAATCCTTCAGAAAACACTGATCACAACTGGAAAAATATACTGGAGATCCAATATCTCCTTCTACAATTGAATCTTGATATGTCCCAACAACTCGCACTCTCCCAGGCTATTTTCATTGCCACTAGGAAATTCAGACCGATGCTCAAGATGAATTTTTACAACCCTGAATCTACCTCCCGGTGAGATGTTTAGCCTCCCTCTTCCTCCAAGACCTTGATCCAGCAAATTACAAATAAAACAAGCCTCTTTCAACAACTCTCACTAGTGTTTCTTTCTATTCACACTACTCAGTAGGACTTCCTCTGAAGATAAATTTTCCTCCTCTTTCCTACTTCCCAGCCACTAGAAATACTGAGGAAATATTCCTTCGGAATATCTGCTCCCAAATCCTTGATTCTCCCTTGTTGTCTAATCCTTCCCTATCTTTTAACTGCGCCATGATGAAAACCTGCAACTAGGTAGTGAAACTGCTAAAATGATATTTGATGATAATCTTATGTTGGGAAACCAATGACAAAGATCTAATCCTGATCATTGGCTTAGATCAAGTTGACTCCATCAATAGAATTATCTAGAGAAAAATTGAATTACCTTAATTAATTAACTTTAATTAACCAACTTCCCAAGTTAGACTTAGGAAATAATTATTTATTGGCTAATTAATTTAATTAAGGTGTTTCCCAATCTTATCACGGAATTTTTTTTTAGTTTTTTGGATATATCGTGTTCCTTAGCCTCTTATACATCATAGAGACTAGAACACTTATACGTTTCTAACTTAAACAAACAATCCCTCTTAGCAAGGAAGGTGTTCTCCACTATACCCATATGTTCTTTGAAGTAAACGAACTTGGCTCTCCCTGGAGCCTTTGTGAGTATATCAACCACCTCTTGGCCTGTGGGAACATGTTGTACCTAAAATGATCCATGTTGCACACAATTTCTGATGAAGTGGTATCGTATGTAGATATGCTTTGACCTATCATGGAACATCGGATTCTCGGAGATCTTGATGCAACTCTGATTATCTTAGTAGATACTCATCGCCTCCATCTTCTGACTAAAAAAACTCACTTGCAGGTTCTAAAGCTAGATAGCTTCGCATGTGGCTATGCTAGCTGCCATGTAATTTTCCTCTGCACAACTCATTGTCACTTATTTTTTCTTCTTATTGCACCAAGATACAACCCTTGATCCAATGTTGAAGCAACACCCTGATGTGCTCTTTCGATCCATTAAATTGTTTTCCCAGTCTGCATCCATATAACCACATAACCCGACACCATCACCTCAAGTATACCTCAACCCATACTCGACTATGTCATGTGAATACCTAACTATATGTCTCGTCGTTGTTCAATGCACCCTCTTAAGTCCCACCATAAATTTACTGAGAGTGTTGATCGCGAAATAGATGTCTAGCCTAGTGTTGACATGATACATGAGTTAATCGATGAGTTGTATATACAAGGTTGGGTCAATGTATTCATCCTATAATCCATCTATCTTCCTCTAGTTAACTATCATAAGCCTACAATCCGACATCATGAACCTCTTCAAGATATTTGTAGTATATCTCCCTTGAACAAGGAAGATCTCCATTTCCCTCTACCATACTTCCATGCCTAGGAAGTAACGCATTGGTCCCAAATCCTTTATGTCCAACTATGGTACCAGGTTCCTCTTGCAATCCTCTATGATCCTTGATAACCTTGTCATAAACAGGTCGTCCACATACAACACTAGGATGAGTGGTTCACCTTCTACCATCAAATATTAAAGGTTGGGATTTGAATCACTCTTGAAGAATCCCATATTTTACAAGTAGATACCATGCCCTAGGAGTCTTCTTGAGATCGTATAACACTCTCATAAGTTTTCACAGGTGTCTGCCCCTCTCATGTGTCTTGAAGCACTCTATCGATTTGATGTATACCTCCTCCTCTATCACCCTATTCAATAATGTTGTCTTAATGTCCATCTAGTGATTTTTCCATACCATCTATACTACTTTAGATACTACTAACCATATTGAAGTATATCTGGAAACTGGGGAAAAAGAATCCTCATATTTTATGCCTTCATTCTACACATAACCCTTTTCCATAAACCTATCCTTGCATTTCTCCACACTTCCATATATAGCGTACTTGATCTTATAGATCCACCGAGAGCCCACAACTGACCTATCCATGGGCCTCAGCACCACCACCCATACATCGTTTGTCATGATGGAGCTATACGCCTCCACCATGGCATCCTGCCACACCTAATAACCTCCTGATAGCTAGAAGGTTGAACAACTTATGCCACCAATCCTTGGTACTTGTTTGGCTATTTTCATTCTTTTCATGTCTGTCCTAGGAGTCCCAATAAAATCCCACGCATCTCTCAGCGTATGAAGAACTTCTTTGCTGGTGCAACTGCTAGTGGTTGGTGGTTTGATCGACTCTTCATCCTACCTCTATTGCTCTGTATGTTATGTACTCGTTGGATCCTTTGCATTTGAACTAGTGTTGGTACTGGTAATTGTACTATAACCCTGCGCCTATTCATGTGGTTGTCCCTGTTGCTGGACTAATGGAGCTTCTTCCAACTCACTATGATCGTCTATTGACATCTTGTGGGATCTTCTGAAGGCCCTCTCCTCCATGAACTTCATGTCTCATCTCATGATAACGCTCCTATTGCTAGGAATGTAGATCATGTATGCCTTTGAAGTTTCTCTATACCCAATGAAGTAACCCTTCTCTACATTCTAATCCATCTTAGTTCATTTTTCATCTAGTAAAGTGAATTATGCTATACTACCAAATATTTTGAAGTGGATGACCTCAATTTTATTTCATAAGAAAACCTCCTCTGGTGTCTTCTTCCCCAATTTTCCTGTGAGGAACCCTATTCTGGATGTACACCGTTGTACTACATATTTTTTCTCATAGAAAATTGGGCAAGTCCTAATCATATAACATAGCCTTTTTTGCCCAAATGATACTCCTTTTTTCTGCCTTGCTACTCCATTCTTCTATGGATTGTATGGAGTTGTCCACTCCCTCCTGATGCCCTCCTTCGCACCGTAAACAATTAATTCACTATCTGTGTACTCTCCTATGTTATCCGTGTGAAATACCTTGATTATATTTTTCCCTGTCAGATTCTCGAACAAAGCCTTAAAGTCTTGGAATCAACCGAAGACATCATCCTTGGTCTTTAGAAAGCATAGTTTTAAAAATCGGCTGACATGAACCAGAAACCAGTCAAATTGACTAGTTCATTAGGCAATCGGGTTGAACCGGGAAGAAAACCCGGTTTAAGGGTTGAATTTTCCAAAAATAACAAAAAATGGACCAAATCGATCCGCTTATGACAAAACCAACCGATTTATGGTCAAATAGGCCGGTTTTGTCATAAACTGACAATTTCATTTCCAAGGTCATGGAGGATAATGACGGATCCACACAGACTCTTTTAGAAGCTTCTTGGGTGTTTTGGAGGGAAAGTAAGGGTTTTTTCCCTCCAAAAACACCCTCTTTGAGCCTTTAAAACGAGCTCACGCCTCTCATTTGCCTCACACATCTCATTTGGAGTTTTTGTGAGTTTTATTGGGAGCTTGGAGAGTGTTGATTTTTTGCTAGAGTAGTCATTTCTCGGACTTGGAGTTGGACTTGGAGCTATTTTGGAGTTATTAGTAGAGTTGGCATCTTCAAGAGGAGGCAAAGGAAGCTAGTTTGCATTTCTAGGTAAGGGTTTTCACTTGAAAAATTCCTCATTTCATTGTTGTCCATGTATTAATTTTTTTTATTTGTTTTATGCTATCAAATCTCTAGTTCTATGTTATAAAATTTTGTAGGCTACATATGCATTTCTTTTCCTAAATTTATCTTAGTTTTTCCATTTTTCTTAGCTGCAATTTTTTTTAAATGGCATATTTCTTTGCAGCTTTTAATTATCTCAAGCCAACATGGCTCCAAAAGCCAAGGACACTACATGGGCTCATTGTGATGTGATTGATGGAAAAATTACATGCAAATTTTGCAACAAATCTATTGGACGTGGGGGTATTCTCAGATTGAAACAAAACTTGGATGGGATAAGAGGCCAAGTAAAGCCATGTGAAGCACAAAAGGAAGTGTTAAGTCCTGTTAAGGCAGAATACCTTGCTAAGTTTGAAAAGTTTGATGATAATAAGGCTAGGGAGAAGGCCATCCAAGAAGAAATTTCAAGGAAGAGGGAATTATTATAAGCCATGAAAGAGAGTGGGTATGATGATTATGAGATTCAAGACTCATCTACTATCCCTTCCACCAATGACCCCTTTCACTATGTTCCTCCTTCTTATGGCCAAAAATATAAAGGAACAAAGAGAAAAAACATCCAGAGTTATTTCTCATCCTCTGCCTCCACTGCCTCTGCTAATCCCACTTCCTCCTAGCCAAGTCGTCAACACACTTTGGATGAACATTGGAACAAACAATGCAAATAATATTCTCATCAATACATTGCTAGATGGTGGTATGATGAAAATATCCCATTTAATGATGCTCGTTCACCTTATTACCAATATATGTGAGACTTTGTTATAGCTGTAGGAATGGGCTTCAATGGCCCTACTATGCATGACTTGAGGGGAATTCTTTTGCAAAAAAAAATTTCTTCCATTGACGAGTATTTGGCTGAGTATAGAGAGTCATGGCTCAAAATAGGTTTGTCCATCATGTCAGTTGGATGGACCAGTTGAAAGAACCACACTATCATTAATTTATTTTTTTCTTGCCCTTAAGGAAACATGTTTTTGAGATCAGTTGATGCATCTCATAGGGTGAAGGATGCAACCCTTCTATTTGAGCTTTTGGATGAGATTATTCAAGAAGTGGGGGAGTAGAATGTTGTGCATGTCATCACAGATAATGCCTCAAACTATGTTCTTGCTAGACAGATGCTTGAGTCCAAATATAAGACCATATTTTGGACTCCATGTGCTGCACATTGCATAGACCTCATGCTTGAGGACATAGGAAAAGTGGAGTGGGTAAAAAACACTATAGATCATTCCAAGTTCTTTACAAAATACATCTATAACCACCCATGGGTATTGATCATAATGATGAAAAACATTGGGGGGAATGATCTTGTTAGGCTTGCCATTACAATATTTGCAACTCACTTCCTCATGTTGCAATGTCTCAATTCTTAAAAAAACCTGCAAAAAATGTTTTCTTTTGATGATTGGACCGAATCTCGGTGTGCTCATAGACAAGATGGAAAAGACACCAAAAAGAAAGTTTTTGACAATTATTTTTGGAAAAGTTCTGCAGAGCTTGTAAAAATTACCAAGTCCCTTGTTAAGGTGCTAAGGATGGTGGATGGGGAAAAATTGGCCATGGGCTACATTTATGAGGCTATGGATCAAGAAAAACAGTAGATATGGGAAGCCTACAAGAATAAGTTGGCTAAATATGGTCATATATGGGAGATCATTAATAACAGATGGAACAATCAACTCCATCATCCTATACATGTATTTGGGTATTTTTTGAACCCAAAGTGTCAATATAAATCTCGATTAGGAGATCTACAGGTTGTATAGGTTAGCGATGGATTGATTGATTGCTTGGAGTGCATGGTCCCTAACCATGCAGACTAGTTGGAAATACATAAAAAACTTAATATTTTTAGTATAGCAGCTGGTACCTTTGGAAAAACTTGGAAAAAATGAAAAGACATGTGGATCAACCAAGTAAGTAATTCCATTTTTCTTTTCTTTTCAAGTTAAATTTTTTACAAAATTACAATTAAAATTATCTATAAATACTTGTAATTTGTAGATAAGTAATGAAATGAGCTAAGTTACTAATTAATGTATTTTTCTTTGCAGCACATTAGTGAGAGTCATTTGGCGGCCATTGTCCTCAATTGAAAAAGTTTTCAATTAGATTCCTGAGCCAAACTTGCAGTGCTTCAGGTTGTGAGTGCAATTAGTATATTTTTTAGCACACGAATAAGAGAAACTGTTTGGAACAGAAATGATTAAATGATATTGTCTTAAGGCACAACTGAATGATGAACAAAAGACCAGATCTATATCTCGTTGTGTTGGAAGATATTGATCCAACATCAAAATGGGTGGAGGAGACTGAAGATCATGAGTTTGATGTTGGTTTTGATATTGACACGGTGTTAGGGGGGGATGAAGAAGATTTGGTAGTGCCATCAGAACCATGGTTAGTAGTCGCATCAAGCAAAGGAAAAAAACCAATGGAAGGAACTAGTCGTGTAGCTCGAACGACTCGTCCTTCCACTAAGTAAACTTATGTTGTTATTGGTGGCAGTGTTACTATGAGGTTGCAGATGAGGCTGACGCATCCTCAGACTCTGATCCAGATGATGCCTATGTAGCTCCTGTTGATGATCTTGTGTCTAGTAGTGGTGATGAATTTGATGATTGATCATGTGTAGACTTGTAGTCTTGTAGTAGGCCAATGGCCTCATAGCTTGTAGCATTTTTTTTGGAATTTATAGGAAATTTAGAGCCTCATTGCTTATGTATTTTGTCAATAATATGTATTAAACTCAGTGCCATTTTTATATATTCACCTTTACATGGTATATATATGAGAAAATTTTGCATATTTTGTCTCTATTGGCTTGGAATAATGGTTTTAAATCTTAAAAATAGTTTTTTTTCATTAAAAATAATTATTTAATATATATATTTTTTTAAATCAGTTCATTGAGATTTGACTAGTCCCAGTTTGATTAGTTCTATTTTGAAACCCAGTTTATTAGGTGGACTGGTCCGATAACCGGTTCCAATTTTTAAAGCTATGTTAGAAAGTAGATCCAAGTCTTCCTAGAGTAGTATTGTATGAAGGTGACGAAGTATTCGTACCCTTTGAGAGATATGGTGGACATTGGGTTGAAAATGTATAAATGTACAAGCTACAACACCCACAAAACACCCCATATGATCTATTGTCACTTCTTGGGAATGTTTCATTCGTGTATTTCCCAAGTACGCACCCCCTACAGACATCATCATGTTCCATGCTTAATTCTCGAACACCTGTCACTGTCTCCTTGAGCATCCTCACTGCTCCATAGTGTAGATGAACCATTCTCCTATGCCACAACTCATTCATGTATCTCCCAATGCTATTGATGTTGTTGACTAGTGCCTTTGGAGGATCAAGTTGCAACTTATACAACCTATTGTTTTGAACCCAATTTGCTTCACCTTCTTCCAATTCCGCTGTTTGGTGAACACCTTCTTCCCAACAAAGTGGACACCATAACCCTTGTCCTATAGTTTTGACACTTAAATTAGGTTCATGCCTAAGCCTCGCACATTTAAGACATCTGAGACACTGGTACTTGCCCCTGACTGCCTAGATCATTTGTATCTTTCAAAGGGACCTCTCTACCTCAAGGACCCAGTCTCCTATATTGCAAAGTATTGAGTTTTTACAAGAAATAGGGTTAGTCTGTCCGTCCCATATTCTCAAACACTAGTGTGACTTAACTTTAAGACTCCCCTTTTCTGACCACCCTAGGGTTCTGATAGCTCACATTTTTCTTTTAGGAGCAAGGATGGTTTCTGGATTTGCCAGTCCATCCCAAGTTTCCTATGGCGTTTGTGAATATTCGTCGCATTTGGGTAAGTGATCAAATCTGAGTTGATGATGGCAAATAATAGTTCTTAGACTTTTCCTCCTACTTGTATTTCTTCTTCTAAGCTCATTTAACAGTACATCTTCTTGTTCTTTTGGTGTATGGCACAGTTTTTACAGTCATCTGGTCGTTACAAAGTTACATGTATATTTCTTCTCATTGTCAAATTATACTGTTATGCATACTTTGTAAATTTTCACTGAGGCTAAATGTGTGTTTGCATTTGTTTGCTCTACTTTTGATACATGTATTGCTTCCTGTTTCAAATTTTGGGAAAGGTTTTCTTCTTCTTCTGTCTCTCTTTTTATTTATTTATTTATTTTTTAATTTATGGGTTGTCTAATTCTCTCGTTGGGGTTCTTTATCGAATTTTTACCTTCCACAAGACGACCAATATCATGGCTACACACACCTAGGTTCTTGCTTCCAGTTTGAGTCAATCAACTGTCAATCATTTGCAATGTATTTACTATAGGGATAATTCCCAGTTGTTTGAGTCATTTCCTCAAATATTCGACTCAGTTGTGATATTATAGCTAATTAATGGATTTTTAACCATGATTTAGTTACATTGAAAATTAGAAAGGGAATAACCCTGATTATGGATATGGAACTCTGGAAATACAACGGTTTACTGTGAAATTTAGAATAACACTCTTAGTGTTTTCTGAATTATACTATGATTGAATTAAATGGATATTTTCCCCAACTGGGGTTTACTTTGTGGTTTTGGCTAGAAAGGACCTTCACCTCTCGGCATACACTTTTTACTTATGCATTGTTATTTAAGAGGTTTTAGTGGTTTATGTGGCATGTATTTCAACCTTGTTGGAATGACGTTATGGTTGTTTCTTTTCGACTGTACTGAACCCTGTTATCTTATCATTATATTATGGTGTACATGCACATAAGGGCATTGAGATACATTACACTATTACATGTTGGAAGTATGGTTCCTCTATGGGACATATTTACAGAGTTAAATTAAAGTTGTTATGTTCGAAAGTATACTTATACCACACAACATCATTCAATACTTTGCAGTGGCATTTAGAAAGCGAGTTTCAACATTCTTTAATTGCTCTGTCATTGGCTTTCAAAAAAATTATTTATGTGTTACATTTCTTGTTTTCTAAGTAAAGCAACAACACTTTGTTTGATTTGAACTATGCACAATATCTTCTGAAGTTTATCTACTAGTATAGGGGTTGATCCCATTCTGCTAGCAACGCTGGCTTGGCTAGGGATCTAACCCTTGGTACTAGTGATGACTTCCTTTCAGAATAATGGATAGATTTAGCCTGTAACTTTTCATAGCCATTGGTTTCTTCAGTTACAGCCTAAATTTACACAGTAATACATGTAAAAAGAAACTGAGGTCTTACAAATTATTATAGAAACTAAACTTGCTAGTGTACAAAGCATAGGGAGCATTTAACACTTATCTAAGATTTTTCTATTTCCTTACTGTATACAAGCCAACCAAAAGATTACAGGGAAAAATAGGATTCTCCACTTGTCTAAGAGATCAATCATTCACTAAATCTCACACCCAAGCCAAATTCAGATTCAAGTTAGAGTCAGGCTATCTGATCGCCACTATACATAGTCTTTCAATATGAAGAAAATCCAACTAACTAACCAACTCCAAAATTTCGTCTCTCATCCAGTTCTACACAAAAAAATTTCTCCTTCTCTTAGCCTTGGGTTTCGCTCCACCCTATGTTGATTTTCCATGACTTTGGGTCTATGTTAGAGCCTTAGAATCATTGACACTACCAAACCAAGAATATACCCCATAACTACTTTGCATAACGGAAAATATAAAGTAGTAAATCATACATGCACAAATATGCATAGTTTTAACAAATTGTACAATAATGTACAACACCAATCTTCATTATATTAAAGAAAATATGAATAATACAACAATATATGGTATAAAAAATACAATGACAAACTTTGTTGCAACTTAGCTTTTGTATCTTGTCCTGCCGGTCCTTCGCTTTCGTACTGCTCACTAGTCACCCCTTAGTCCTTCAAAGGACAACACATCGAGACTCCAAGAGGGTTGCCACCTAACACTATTGCAATTCAATTCTATAACATGTGCACAGGCTTATATAATCTTCTCTCTGGGTAGGCCTAATTCCCAAGCTCCAAAATGCGAGGCTAGTAGTCACCTTTGTCCATCAAGGTGCTGCAATTTAGCACCAAACTTCACCCAACCTTATGCTCTTCTTCGTCACTTCAAGATAGCACGTCTAGGGCTACTTTGGGCTATCAACATGCTACCCTCCACCGAACCAACGATGCAAAATACTACACTGTGAAATCTGCTCCTAATTGAAGTCTTCTCACCACCCAAGTCAACTCCAATAAATGGCTTCCACAGGTTGCAATATTCTGATCCAAACTGGTCAAAAAACTGTGACCCAACACACACCAACAATGTTGTTCTGAACTTGTTTCAATGCTTCAATTCTAGGAGTAGTTAGGGCACTAACTACAGTCCCTAAAAACCATAAAACTAGCATATAAATGCTCCTATTGGCTATGGCTATCCTCCACGCTGCTCCTTTAGGGAATTTTCAAGCCCAAATCATAGGCATGTCTCCCTAATACAGCTACGACACCCTACAAGTCCTTAACTAGGCATGCGAAAGCCTCTTAGGAGGAATGTCCACCCTCAAGCGAGCCCGCAAACACCATTCCTTGTACTTGACCTTCAAGAACAGGGCTGCAACCCTCAAGATTTCACCTTGAACTCCTCAACAATTCCCAAAACAACCTTCCAACCCTCATTGCCCTGTCCCTTTAGTTTTTGCGACTCCACAGAGATATCTGAGCCCTTCTTTAAGGTACATGTTGCAAAAAATGAATGCTTTTTAACCTCATACTCACCTTGTATTTATATCCATTACAAGGGCTCCTCCAATGTTATGATTAGGGGAATATATAATTTTCATAGGTCATGTTTACACCATGCTGACATTGACACACATGTGTAAACCCCATAATATAACTTCAAAAATTCATATCTCCACTTCTACAACTCGAAATTCGTTGATTCTTGAAGTGTTGTATTCTCTTTTCTGACCTCTATCGCATCATCCCATCATATGTAGAAATGTGCTCAGGGAAATGCCAAAAACATGATTTGGTGTGAAACCCCATACTTGGGTTCCAAGCCCACACGTGACCCTTGTGGCACTTTTCCCTCCAAACCCTGAACCCAGCTAGGGCTTGGAGTACCTCCCAAGATACTAAAAAATAGATACTACCTCTTGGTGAGGGAGTTACTTCCAAGACTAGGAAGTAACTCATCATCATCATCACTACTCGCAACACTCTCCCAACTCTTGGTGCTCACCATCACAGTTTTCATTTTTCTGTGAATGCCTCTCTCGGAAGTGTCACTGCCACTATTGGAAGTATCCAACTTCTTCTTATTTTCTTGTATTTATTTCCAATATCTTTGTGATTCCTTCTTGTTCTATGTGGAATAAAGCTTGCTTCCCACTAACCATGCACTCTTCTTGGGCTGCAAAGTCTCCCTATGAACCTGCAAGCTCCCACTACACCTCAACTCCCTTTGAATATATGGAACCTGGACCTTCTTCTCGGGAACCTGTACCTGCTCCTCTGAAGCTTGCACCTGCTCCACCTACTTCTCATGATCCATAGGCTTTCTCAACAACCTATATAGACCATGCTCTCTAACTCCCAGCATGATACCAGAGGAGCTAAAGCCTCTATGCCTGAGTCTTGCCTTCCCATACTGGATCAAGATCTCAAACCCCTTCTTCTCGATCATCAAGACATAAATCACACTATATCTGAGTCCTGTTACCAACGTTTTGTCTTGGACTGCACATCACACCTATTTGAATCCATCCACAGATGGAATAACACCGATCTCGGATCTCTGGCGACTCTTTCTTAGCCCAGCACCATGTATGCGACTTTGAATCCCATTCAATTTATGTTAGCTCACTTATAAATTTTTGACAAGAAAAGTAGGGGGATAAAATGTTTTACGAGACTTCAATGAATGCATCTCCAACCAAGAGACACATCATCCTTGGAGTCTTCTGTGCCCTATCTCTGTGATGTAATCCCCTCAATTGATTTCCATACAAGAAGCCTCTCTGATTGTGACAAACTGTGTTCCTAAAGGCCTTCATTTTTCCCCCTTTTTGCCCCCCTTTGTCAAGGTTCCCTTGTTGCCCTCGTCTTCCCCTGTAAATCCTCTAAAATCTCCCAAAATCCCATTCAAATTCTGTCCATGCCCCTTGTTTGGCCTTTTTCACCCTTTATCTCCCTATCGTTACCATTTAGAGGCTTTAAAATGCATTAAAATGGCTTAAAAACCCATTTTCCACATTATAATAGGCTTAGCCCATCTTCTGCTAGCCTCCGCACCTTTTCCTCCAAGTGACCCAGCACCGGAACCACCTGCCGGAGCAAAAGGCGCTTATTCCCCAGTCCATATCGGGCGTGATTACATCCGTCGATCTTGGTCAATCAGACGGCTATCGTTGGTCTGCAGGTGCTTGTGTTTCTCCGTTCAAATCTTCAATCACGCCATCACCGTCCATTTTCACGATGATCTGACGGTCCGCAATGCACCTGCGCCGGTGGTCCCCATGCACTGTTCCAAACCCAACGGTTTCTATCGCACTGCCTTTGCGCGGTGGGCGGTTTTTCCCGATGACCCAACGATTCCATACACCTCTCGACACGCGTCCTCCTGTACGATGTCAAAACCACTGGCCCCACGTGTTAACGTCGTCCATCGCGCGTTATTTCAGGACATAGACGGCAGGCGTGTGCGAGGGCCGTCCGTCTGGGAGAAATTTACCAACGGCTATCGCTCGCAGAAGATGCGCTATACGTAAGCTCATACGCACGATAAATCCAAGTGTAGCGCGCCCTCTGGTCGATCTCGCCAGTAAAATCAATCTGCCCGAGATCGATAGTCCGCCTCAGTGCCTCCTTGCTCATTGTCCTTCGGCCCCGGTCCTCCATGTCATTCGTCCACGTGTCTCCTCCATACATTCGTCCACCCCCATGACATGTATCCATTCCAAGGAAAAATTTCATTGTTTTTTCGTTAAATTGTCTGCTCCGACGTCTTTCCATGCAGTTCCCGCTCTGCCACGTCACCCCCACGTGCACCCGTCGTACGTCTTCCCATGCATAAAATATATTTGTGAAAATTTTGTGTTTTTTAAGGTTTTTCATTCGTATCGTGCTTCGCAGACCGCTAACCCTCCACCAGAGCATTTTTCACCATTTCTCTGTGATTTTTCCTCCATTTCATTATCTGCACGACCATTTCCTCCATCCACACTGCCTCCATCATTCCCGTCCGTGGATTTCTTGACAAGTTTGTTGTGTTACAGGGTTTCAAGTGGTGAAAACCGCCATGGCTCATTATCTCTGTCACAATGGCAGAAATTGCAGAACAGGTCATGTACAGAGATACATTTAATGAAGAGAAGGCCCAGGGAAGTGTTTGACGTGATTGTAATCAAAGGACGGGGTAAAAATTCTGTCACTCTCCTCCGGAGCCATTAAAAGCACAATTTCATGGCCATAAGGTAACTGTGGGAGCGGTAAAGAGAATTCAGCAAGGAAATCGAGGAGTTAAAGCATTAAACTGGAGATTTTAAAGGATCAATCCAGTTTTTCAGAGGCAAGGTACCAGATTGAAAACCCCGAAGATCAATCAAAAGTTTAATGCACGGGAAACCGTACCACCAGGGTTTTCTACAACAGCAAGATGTTTTTCTTCATTAGAGGACAAAGTGCCCATGCAGTTTTTATTATACATTGTGTTCTTGAAGTTTCCTACCCCAACAGCAGTCCTACATGGTCAGAATCATTTGTTGCACAAGTAGGGCAGACCTCACTGTTTCATATTTTGCCTTTGTTATTTCATCAAATGCACCACACAGTACTGCAGTCGAAACACCTAAGCCATACCTGAGATAAATGCAGGGAGTTAAAACAGAGTGGGTTTCAGCCCTCTCTCCCTTTTCTGCATTTAATGTTTCATTTAGTTCTCACCTACCTCCTGTTATAACATCCATGAGAAAATATTGTAAAGGTTGTTGATTAGTTGTCAGAGAATTGCAAGTAGTTTCTTTTGAGACTTAGTCTCTATGTAAAGATTGTAAGATAGGTTGATGGATATGTTTTCAAACTTAATATTCAGCTATTGGAAATATTGTACTTGATTGGTATTGTTACTTAATATGACAAGCACATTTCTTTGGATGCTGATCTGAAGCAGCGATGATGTTTTCCTATCTCTGTGTTTACATTCATTTCATTTCGTTTCTCTTTTGGCTTCCATTAGGATGAAATAAGTTACCCTTGTTAGTGCTGTTTGGTCAATTTAGTGTGTCCTAAATTGCTGCATTTAATTTGTCAATCCAGGAATCGTAAGTTGATGAAGTGCGGTGCACTATATGTGCAAGATAACCTATTTCTTAACTTTTT
>JAXQQM020068395.1:0-78677 GCA_034641835.2 Pinus albicaulis | reverse complement strand
CAATGTGACTTTCAACTATTGGTGTTCTCCACAGTTCCGATGCGATGCCAATCAGCGATCGCAAATCGAAATGGTTGGACGTCGTTGCCCATAAGCGATGCGATATCCACCGGATCCGATCCCACTTCAAAGAAAATTTTATAAACTTTCGCGTCCGGCTTCCATTGTCATGTGTTGTGATATGGAGCACCTCTTTGGTCCGATGCAATGGTTTTACACAGACCCGATGAACCACAAAATCAACCTATATATCTTTTAAATCCACTCAAAGGTTCTGCTAAGCGTTTTTTTCGCTAATTCTATGTGTTAATGACTTTTTCTGCTCACGGACTCAAACTATACCAGGTTTACCTTAACATAGTAATTCTTAAAGTTTAGAATAAAAAGTCACAGGCCATCACCACTTCAAGAAATTTCATGTAAAACAAACGCTCAAAACCCCACAGCTCGTCATAGAATAATGCACACAACATTAATTTTATTCATAGTATACAAAAGAACAGAGTCTCGGCCTTAGGCCCAATTACACAAGGAAATGACCTCTGTTACACAAAAAACACAGTCTACACACTCACTCTAAATTCTCACTCCAATCCAAGCCTCTCCAATCCCTCGCTCATCACATTTTTTCTCCTTTTATTACTCAATAATTTCTCTAACAAATCTAAGAGCAATCTCCTATTTCTTAGCTTCTCGTGCACACCTATGCTAAAAACTCTTATCTCTAAATCTAAAATAAGATAGCCTCTCACTTATTACAATAATAAATTATAACAAACTATTTGAGAATTCCAACCTTCTCAGTAAAATTGATCTTGACCAATAGTCAATGAATTTCACCCTGTGCAACCACAACATGTGAACAAGTTTTCACATTGTTGGCTAATCCCGATGCTCCTGCGTCAGAATTCCGAGGAAGAAAATATTTTTCCTTCAGAATTTTAGGGCTTACTCTGTATTTCTGTAGTTCTGCTGCTGTTAATCAACTGGAATCTTCCACTGGCTGCTCCTTCCACTTGACTAGATACTAGAAATATGTCTGCCCTCGGGTTTTCTTGGATATTCTTTGATCCAAGATAGCCTCAACTTCTTTCTTATATGCTTTTGGTACATGTTCCTCCCAATACACGGTTTGAAATTCATCACCTATGGATTCATTCTGCAACTCGTTCTCTGTCTCTCTGAATGGATATAAATCTGCAACATTAAAAATGGGGGATATTCCAATCCCTTCTGGCAACTCGATCTCATATGCATTGGCTGAAAATTTCCTTTTAATTTTACAAGGTCCTATCTTCTTCATTTTCAGTTTGTTATAAGTTTGTTTAGGAAATCTCTCTTTCCTCAAATATGCCATGACTAAATCTCCTACTTGAAACTCCTTTTCTCTTCTTTTTATTTGTGCTCTGCTTATATCTATTGTTGCTTTCCTGCAATTTACCTTTGACTTCTTTCTGTAACCTCTGCATTTGTTCAACAAAATATTCAGCACTTGCACTCCTGGCTTCTTGTTTTCCCAAGTCCCTAAGCTCATATACTCCCCTCGGATGCATTCCAAAGACAATCTGAAATGGACTCATTCTAGTGATTTGGTTTGGTGTATCATTGTAAGCGAACTCAGCTTGAGCTAATGCTAAATCCCACTGTTTGGGATTATAATGTACCAAACTCAGTATATTCCCCAAGCTCCTGTTCACTACTTCAGCTTGTCCATATGTCTGAGGATGGTACGCTAAACTAAAACTGAGTTTAGTCCCCAGTTTCTTCCAAAGTGTCCTCCAGAAATGCCCTACAAATTTAGTATCTCGATCTAATACAATACTTACAGGTAAACCATGCAATCTTATGATCTCTGAAAAGAATAAATTTGCTATGTGTGTTACATCACTAGTTTTCTTACAAGCAATAAAATGTGCCATTTTAGAAAATCTGTCTACTACAACATAAATAGAATCGTTTCCTCTCTAAGTTTTTGGTAAACCCAGAACAAAGTCCATACTAACTGCATCCCATGGTCGATCTGGTATGGGCAATGGCTGATATAGTCCTATATTCTGACTCCTTCCTTTGGCATACTGACATACCCTGCATTTCTCAACAAACTTTTAACATCAGTTTGCATTTTTGGCCAGTAAGAAAAAGCATTCACCTGAGCGAAGGTTTTATCTTGTCCAAAATGACCAGATAACCCTCCACTGTGCTTCTCCTTAATTATGTTTTCCCTCATGGAACATTTAGGAATAAATAGCTTGTTGCTTTTAAATAACAGGCCTCCTTGAATAAGGTAATCAATCCATTGACTCCTGTTATGGCTCACTGGATTCTGAACTATTGTGTAGATGTCTCTAAAATCCTCATCATCCTTGTACATTTCTATCATTTCCTCAAAACCTACAATACCCACTTTAAATTCTTGCAAAAGAAAACTTACCCTACTCAATGCATCTGCTACTTTATTTGATTTACCACTTTTATGCTTTATTACAAAGGTGAAACTTTGTAGAAATTCCACACATTTGGCATGCTTCTAATTTAGCTTTGGATGGTTATTAATAAACTGTAAAGCGTGATTGTTTGAATATAAGATGAATTCCTTTGACAGTAAGTAATGCCTCCACTTTTTCAATGCCTGCACAATAGCGTAAAACTCTTTGTCATAAGAAGAATATTTCCTTTTCACATCATTTAGTTTCTTGCTGAAATATGTTATCGTTCTTTGTTCTTGGCTCAGTACCACACCAACTGCTACTCCACTTGCATCAGTTTCTACTTGAAATATTTTCTCGAAATTAGGCAATGCTAGAATTGGCTCTTCTGTTATCTTCTTTTTCAGTAAATTAAAGTTCCTGTCTGCTGATTCTTTCCATTGAAATGGATGGTTGACCTCCTTGATTGTCTCAAGGATTGGTGCACAAACTTGACTAAACCCTTTTATAAACTTTCTGTAAAAACTAGCAAGTCCATGGAAACTTCTTAGCTCAAATACACTTCTAGGAGTAGGCCAGTTCCTGATTGCTTGTACCTTCTCTGAATCCATTTTTAAGCCTTCCTTGGAAACCACAAATCCTAAGTACACCAGCTCTTCTTTCCTGACACTACATTTCTTCAAATTTATTAGTAGTTTTTCCTTCTGTAGAGTTTTCAGGACTAACTTCAGATGTTCTAAATGCTCCTCTTTAATTTTACTAAAAACCAGAATATCATCAAGGTAAAAAATGACAAATTTACATGCATACTCCTTCAAGACCTCATTCATTAGTCTCATGAATGTACTGGGTGCATTAGTGAGCTCAAAAGGCATCACTAACCACTCATACAGTCCACTATTTGTTTTAAAATCCGTTTTCCATTCATCGCCTTCCCGAATCCTGATCTGGTGATACCCGCTTTTCAAATCTATCTTAGTAAAGTACCCGGATCTACTTAAACAGTCCATTAAATCATCCATTATGGGCAAAGGAAATCTATACCTGATTGTTATCTTTTTGATAGCTCTGGAATAGGGGCACATGCGCCATTCTCCTCCCTTCTTCGGACTAAGTACCGTTGGCACAGCACACAGGCTCAGACTCTCTCTGATCAGCCCCTTGTCCATCAGTTCCTGTACTTGCATTGCAACTTCTACGTTTTCCTGGGGAGTTAGTCTATATGCAACTTTATTGGGTAGAATTGCTCATGGTATTAAGTCGATATGGTGGCAAACACTTCTAATCGGTGGTAATTCATTCGATAATTCATCCATGATGATATCCATAAAATTATCTAACACAACTTGAATTTCTTCAGGAAAATCGTTTAAATTCGTAGAGGTTAAGATTACCTTGGGCCTCCCTACGATAGCGAAGTGCAACTCCTCACTTTTTTCGACCTCCTGTAGCAATTATTTACCACTTATCAACATGACACTATTTTCAGTCATTCCTTTATCAACATCATTCTTCACTGGCAACAACGTGTGTTTAATTCCATCCTATATGTGTTACTTCTCCCATCATGAATCACTTTCCGATCAAATTTCCATGGTATCCCCAATAATATATGACATACATCCATGGGCATTATGTCACATAGGATCACGTCTTTGTATGTGTTGATCTACATTTCCACATTACATTGCTCTGTCACGATGACTTGATGGCTCTTATGTAGCCAAGACACTTTGTAAGGTGCAGGATGTGCCATCCTTGCTAACCTAAGTTTTTCCACCATCTCTGTGGACACAATATTGTCAATACTCCCACTGTCAATTATGACCTTATAGCACTTACCCTTTGATTTACTTATGGTTTTGAACAAGTTCTTCCTTTGCGCAGGTTCTCCAGTCTCCTTTTCTGCTCTAAGCAAAGTTCTTCTAAGTAGCAGTGATTCACCTTCTTCAGGTGGTTCCTCTTTCTCCACAAGTAGAGGTGGTTTTGGCTCTACCTCAGTCACATTTTCACCCCTCTGGCTTACTGATTTGTTATGAGGACAGTCCCATGACATGTGTCCCCATTCTCCACAGGTATAACACCTAACATCTCTCCCTCGCCCTCTTCCGCTGGGCGCGAATCTTCCTCTACTAGATTCACCCCTCTGTGGTGATCTGCCACTTGAACTTCCTGTTTCATGTTGATGTTGTATTCCTCTGGATCTGGCAGCTCCTCTACCTATCGTTGAGCTCTTTCCTCTATTCCTTTAACTTTGTCTCCTCAATATTTTCTCCTCTGCCTTCAGAATTTCTTGATAGGAATCCTCAACAGTTTTTAGACTTAATAAGCTAATCACATCTTGTATTTCATACCTTAACCCGTTTACATATCTAGCTATTTTTTCCACATCATCTTCTGCATGCCCTATTCTAATACTTAATCTATAGAATTCTTCTGTATACTCCTTAACAGAAATTCCTTTCTGATTCAAATTTTGTATTTTCTTAAAAAGATTCAAATGATAGTCTTTAGGCAAAAACTTGGCTTTCAGTTTACTTACCATTTTATCCCATTTCTTGATCTTAGATTTCCCTTTCCTCGTTCTTGATGTCTGTACCTCGTCCCACCAGATGGCTGCATGACCCTTCAATCTAGTGACTGTAAACTTCACCCTCTTATTCTCCTCAACCTCTTCATAGTCAAAATACTAATCTATGGATCTTATCCAATCCATAAGCTCCTCCGCATTCAGACTCCCTTCATACATAGGAATTTCCATCTTGGGTTTTCTTCCAACTTTTGCCATCATCTTGAGAACTTTGGCGGTTTCATTGTCTTCTTCTGCTTTTTCCACATCTATAGCAGATTCTTCTGAAGAACTCTCGGCACCATCATTAGGCGCTCTTCTTTGACCTGTCTCCATTGTCTCCATTCATGCACACAAATTCCACACTTCTTCTAATAGAATTGCATTTGGTTCTGGTCTTCCTCGATCAATTCCTCTTCTTGGTGTCATCTTCAAAGAAAACACCTCTTTCTTCTGCTCTGATAACAAAAATTTATGCAGCGGCAACAATGGATTTTAATAAAACCACAATGGACCTTTACAACTCAACAATCACCCCTTGTTCCTATCGAAACCGAAACCCTTTTAATAGACTTGAAAAAAAATCTTTTCTCTTTCTGATCCCGATATACCCTTTAATCCATTAAAAAAAACAGCGTTGAATGCCTTTTCGAACATAAATCTATGTGTATTACTGCGCCCTAGATCTGGCGGATCAGATGGCTCAAATCCTTTCACAATATCGGTAGTCGGCAATGCGAATTTCAACTATTGGTGTTCTCCACAGTTCCGATGCGATGCCAATCGGCGATCGCAAATCGCAATGGTTGGACGTCGCTGCCCGTAAGCGATGCGATATCCACTAGATCCGATCCCACTTCAAAGTAAATTTTATAAACTTTCGCATCCAGCTTCCATTGTTATGTGTTGCAATATGGAGCACCTCTTCAGTCTGATGCGATGGTTTTACACGGACCCGATGAACCAAAAAATCAACCTATATATCTTTTAAATCCACTCAAATGTTTTGCTAAGCGTTTTTTTAGCTAATTCTCTGTGTTAATGAAATTTTCTTCTCACGGACTCAGATTATACCAGGTTTGACTTAACACATTAATTCTTACAGTTTAGAATAAAAAGTCACAGGACATCACCACTTCAAGCAATTTCATGTAAAACAAACGCTCAAAACCCCACCGCTCGTCATACAATAATGCACACAACATTAATTTTATTCATAGTATACATAAGAAAATAGTCTCGGCCTTAGGCCCAATTTCACAAGAAAATGACCTCTGTTACACACAAAACACAGTCTACACACTCACTCTGAATTCTCACTCCACTCCAAACCTCTCCAATCCCTCGCTCATCACATTTTTTCTCCTTTTATTACTCAATAATTTCTCTAACAAATCTAACAACAATCTCCTATTTCTTAGCTTCTCATGCACACCTATGCTAACAACTCTTATCTCTAAATCTAAAATAAGATATCCTCTCACTTATTACAATAACAAATTATAAAAAACTATTTGAGAAGTCCAACCTTCTCAGTAAAACTGATCTTGACCAACATTCAATGAATTTCACCCTGTGCAGCCACAACATGTGAACAAGTTTTCACATTGCTGGCTAATCCTGATGCTCCTGCATAATTAAGTTTTGAAATAAATTTAGGACACTCTTAACAACCAATAGGACTGAAAAATACTCAGAAAACCCAAAAATATTTTAGATTTGTATCCAATAAACATGGTAGTGGACTATAAAACATTTTACCTCTGAAAAAGAGCTAACAAATTCCACTTGGCGACTCCACAATCCTGAACAAACCTTAACACTTCACTGGGAAGAACCCTTATCATTATACTATCATTCAAACTCAGTTAGAGGACTGTAGGATTAAAATTTGTGTAAACATATTAGTTGACCTTTTGAATACTGTCATACCTGGTTGAACTTTTCTTGTTTGTTTGGGTCTGAAAAACACAGCATAGTGGCTCCTAGAAAGATTCATACTATAGCCCAGCCCGACCCTGATCCACCTGAGATAGTTGATAACCCAGAAAGTATCCTTAGGAAGTCTCCTAGGATTAAATTATCAACTATTTTCAGATCACCTTTGAGAGCTAATTCAGTTCCTGAAAATCTTTCAGCTCTACAACAATCACAAGTTGAATTAGTAAATCCCTTTAGAACTAGGTCATTTGATGATATAACTCATCTAGATTATGAGTCTTCACTTTCATCTCCTGAAACAAGTGAACATCCTAGTAGTAGAGAAGCAACACCTACTGATTTACATTTTCTTCACAATTTAGGTGTCTCTCATCCAAGATCAGCTCAGCAATCTATTGTTGTTCCATCCACATCCCTTCATCCTCCATTCACTATCAAAACCACTCCACTTCAGCCAACTTTTCCTTTTGTTAATCCACCTCTTTCGAATCCACCCCCACCACATATCATGACAGCATGTAATGCTCCCTTAGTCCTTCCTGCACCATTAGTCAATCTTCCACAAGACTATCAGTCCAAAATTCCATTGTATGATGCTAGTAATGCTACAACTACATCACAACATGTGGATAATATGAATGAATACTTTGACAGAAATGAAATTGATGATGATTCTATCAATCTTAGATTCTTTTCTCAGAGTCTGGGGGGAGAAGTAAGAAAATGGTTCAAAGGCTTAACCGCCCATAGTATCAATTATCTCCAAGCCTTCCATCAGACATTCTTAAACAAATGGGAAGTAAAGAAGAATCCTCTCCATGTCCTTTCTGATTACAAGAACCTCCATAGAAACACGAGGGAAAGTGTACAAGCTTATTGTACCAGATTCAACAGTGTATATAATTCACTTTCCTCGGATCTAAAACCTCCACAAGGCTCAAATCTAAACAAGTTTCCTAAAGGGTTTGACCCTAAAATGGCCTATCAGCTGAGAGAGAGAGATCCTGCAACTCTGGAAGAGATGCAAAAAGGTACTCTTGCTGTGGAAGTCAACTTGATGGAGAAGAGAGCAAGAATGAAAAATGAGAAGAGAGTGTCCTTTAGAGAAGAAAATACACCCTCTACTTACAACTCTAAGATGGAAAGAATGATGGAGGAGATGATGAAGAAAATAAGCATCCTTGAGAGAGCACAAGCCAGTCAAAACCAAACTGCTCCTCAAAACAGAAACCAGAACCAAAATCAGAATTTTAGAAGGAACCAACCTCCAAACAAACCTAGGGAAGATGATCAACATATCACTCCTCTATTTCATTAAAACTATGTAAGCGAGGTTGAGGAAATAGATGAAATAATAGAGGAAGATGATATCAACATGCTGGGGGTAGATAATGATGACTTTGAGATTCATTATGATAGAAAATAAGGTCTATACACACCTTATGATGACAAAAGAGATGATGACGAAAATTATTATCAAGACATGGAAAATGTCATCATAGAGTCTCAAAGAGAATATGACCTTAGAAATAAAACCAATCAACAAATTCCCAACACCAAAACCTCTAAAAAATCTTCACAAAACAGTACTGCAACCAAGCCTAAAGTTGTCAAACAGAAGGACAAAATATTAGCTATGAATTGTGATAAAGGTAGAGAGAAAGGCACTCAAAACAATGAAAAACAGAGTGCAGACATTAGTAGTACTAACACTTCAGCTAGTACTCTTGTTAAGACCATTTTTTCAAATTTAAATAGAACAAATCAGCAAGTTGATGTTGCTGATAGACTGGCAGCTAGTAAGGCTAAGACAAGTTCTTCGAAGAACCAAATTTCTTTCAGCCTAGAGCAGGAAAATTCAAAGATCAAAATCTTTGTTCCCCTGACTGAGTTAGCTGCCCACAATGTTTATAGAACCCAAATTTTGAAGGCTTTAAATATTGAGGATAATAATGACACAGTCAATCTTAATGATGACCAACCAAAGCTCATTTTTGGTCCTAAGATTGAAGGTCGATATCAAGAAGGACATGTTCCTCCCTTTTATGTAAGTTTAAATGTTTGTGACAAGATTTTGCATAATTCTTTGCATGATTCCAGGGACTCTCATAATTTAATGCCCAAATATGTAATGGAGAGCCTAGGCCTTGAAATCACCAGACCTTACAAAGACCTTTACTCCTTTGACTCAAACAGAGTAAAATTGTTTAGGATTAATCAAAGATGTCTGTGTTAACTTAGCTCAAATTCCAGAAAAATGTTTAGTCATGGATATTTTTGTGGCTGATGTGCTCCAAAAGTATGGAATGCTATTATCTAGGTCTTGGGGAGCTAAGTTACAAGGAACTATGCAGATGGACATGACCTATGCGACCATCCCTATTTTCAATCGAACAAGAAAAATTTACAGGGAGTTTCATATGCAATACATGGTGAATAGCCAAGACAGACCATAGAACTCTCCCATTTATTCTGTAAACACAAGCCTGGATTCACTTATCCTTTTCAATGATGAAAATTTCAGTGAACCAGTGACCTTGTATGATTTAATGACAGATAGAGAGGAGGAATAAAATAACGTGGGAGTGTTAGAATAGTTTGTTGAACCTATAAACTCTAGCAAACAAAACACAGGTCTTGAGCTACAAATCATGTGTCCTTTTCTTTTAAACATTGAGAGTCAAGAAAGCAGTCCTCAACCCAATAAAAATTCTGAGGAGTTAGAACAAGTTCAACAGTGTACTGACCTCCAAGAACAATTCGATAGCACACTTAATGAAGAGCATAGTAACCCAAATGATAAACTCGAGAGTAGTCCTCTATGGATTATGCACTTTGATGGGTCTTGCACTAAGACCAAAGCTGGTGTAGGTGTCTGGATATGTAACACTGAGAATAAACACACAGAAAGTGTTTCCTGTAGATTAAACTTCCAATGTTCGAATAACATAGCGGAATATGAATCCCTTCTCTTAGGCTTACAATTGTTGAAAAAGCTAGGAGCCAAAAGAATCAATGTGTATGGGGATTCAAAGTTAGTCATTAGGAAAGTCAATGGGGATTATAACGCAAATCATCCCAGACTGAGGGCCTACTGAAACAATGTCATGGACCTTTTAAAAACTTTCAAGGAGTCCAAACTGATTTTCATCCCAAGAAAAAGAAATATTGCTACCCACAATTTAGCTTTTGCAACTAGAACATGCTTAACGCCATATGAAACCAAATACTGCACGACTCAGATGAAATTTAGACCAGCCATACCTGATAATGAAAAATATTGGCAGGTGTTCGATGGAGACAAACAAATAGAAGAGTTCATGCAGTTCAGAAACGAATTTAGACTACCAAGTTCGGATTCAAATTATGAAACCGACTGCCCTAGTGAAGAAAATATTCTCGATGAAGAAGAAATGTCTCATGAACTTGCTAATATAAACCTATTATCTAGCAAACTTGAAAATGAAACAGAGATGAACGCAAAATTAGAAATAGAAGAGTTATAAACTCTGCACTCGAAAGATGAAAGTTTGCCCAACGGTCTTGCACCTTTATAAGAGTTGTTTGATTTTAACAATGTGGCCAGGAAGCCAAAACTGGAACCTGTAGAGACTGAAGTGGAATATTGCAATATAGGCAGTGAACTTAAAACTATGATGATTAAACTATCTAAAACTTTACTAGCTCACATTAAACTCAAATACATAGACCTGTTTAAATAATTTTCTGATGTTTTTGCGTGGAGTTACGAAGATTTGAAATCCTATGAAACTAAAATAATACAGCACAAAATTCATCTCAAACAAAACCAAAAACCATTCAAACAGAAACTACGCAGAATAAATGTTGTTCAGCTGCCTCTGGTTGAGAAGGAAATCAAGAAAATGTATGAAGCTGGTATTATTGTCCCTATTAGATATTTTGAGTGGGTGTCTAATCCGGTGTCATCTAGGAAGAAAACTGGAGAGATCAGGCTTTGTATAGACTTTATAGACTTAAACAAATCTTCATTATAAGAAAATTACCCTTTACCTAATATGGATCATATTTTACAAAAGGTGGTAGGGTCTAGAAGAATTTCTTTGCTTGATGGCTACTCAGGGTCCAATCAGATCTTAGTTCACCCTGTTGATCAATTAAAGATAGCCTTTACTACCCCATGGGGCACTTTCATGTATGTGAAAATTCCTTTTGGTCTAATGAATGCTGGAGAAACTTTTTAGAGAGCCATGGATATAGCATTCTCGGAAGAACTGGGCTTCTTCATCATTATATACCTTGATGATGTTACTGTGTTTTCAAAGACAGATGAAGAACACTTAGAAAATTTAAGAAAGGTTTTTGAGAAATGCAGAAAGTTTGGGATATCTTTGAACCCTAAGAAAACACTATTTGGGCTCAAAGAAGGTAAAATTCTTGGGCACATTATTTCAGAAGAGGGTATTAAGATAGATCCCAAAAGGATTGAAGACATATTGCAAATCTCTCATCCTCAAAACATCAAGGAGTTGCAATATTTCATTGGAAAGGTTAACTTTTTGACAAGTTTCATACCCAACTTGGCTGAGCTTCTTAGAAATATCACAAACATGTTGAAGAAGGAGAAAGGGGTAAAATGGACCTTGGAAGAAAAGAAGTCCTTTGAGCTGGTGAAACAAGCGTTAACCAAAACACTGGTTCTGATAAGTCCTGATTTTTCAAAAGATTTTTATATTTTTTCGTTTGCATTAGAAAATACCATAGCTTCTTTCCTTTTATAGAAAAATCCACAAGGACAAGAGAAGCCTATTGCATTCTTTAGCAAGGCATTGAGGGATGCCCCTCTGAAGTATAACATTATGGAGAAGCAAACTTTTGCTTTGGTTAAAGCTTTGAAAGACTTCAAAGTATACATCCTTAACTCACACATCATTTCCTTTGTCCCAAATTCAATTGTTAAAGACATTCCAACACAGGACCCAGATGGTAAGAGAGGTAAGTGGATTGTTGTTATTCTTGAATATGATTTAGAGACAAAGCCCACTAAACTCATCAAAGGCCAAGGTCTAGCTAGATTAATGTCTGAATCAAATTTTGAAGTTCTCAATATTAATATGATTAATGTTTTAGACAAACAAGAGGAAATCTCAACTCCCATTGTTGAAGACCATTTCATGAATTCCTCTTGGTATGCTGATATTATTTATGTTTTGCTTAATTTAAACACACCTCCTGGTTTGACAAAAACAAAGGCAAGGTTCTTAAAGTTAAAAGCTGTAAACTATTGCATTATAGGTAGATGTCTTTATTGGAAAAATGCAAGTGGTGTATTGCTTAAATTTTTGCCTAAGTATGATGCAGAGAAGGTTAAGCATGAGTTCCATGAAGGAGAGTGTGGAGGTCATTTGTACTGGAAGACAACAACCAACAAAATTTTGAGAGCTGGTTTCTATTGGCCTACTCTTTTTCCTGATATACACAAAATGATCATTGCCTGTCATAAATGTCAACTTTTTGAAGGCAAAAGAAAACTACTACCCCTACCTATGCATCCAATCACTGCTGAAGCTCCTTTTCAACAGTGGGGACTTTACTTCATAGGATAGATCCATCCACCATCTTCTGCTCAACATAGATGGGTTCTCACTGCCACAGACTATTTCATTAAGTGGATAGAAGCCATACATTGTAGGCAAGCCAATGATTCTTTTATTATAAAATTTATGGAGACTAACATTCTCTCCAGATTTGGCTGTCCTACCAAGATCATCACTAATAATGTAGCAGCATTTGGATCAAAGAATATGGTTGAATTCTACCATAGATATCAGATAACATTGGGGCATTCCATAGCCTATTACCCTCAAGGTAATGGACTTGCAGAATCCTCAAACAAGATTTTAGTGAACATGATCAATAAACTGTTGGATGACAACAAAAAGTCTTGGCACATAAAGCTAGTTCATGCACTTTGGGCTGACAGATTGACTTTGAAGAAATATATTGGTATGTCACCTTTCCAACTTGTGTATGGTACTGATGCAATTTTTCCAACCAGCCTTGGTGTACCAGTGATGAAGTTGATTGAAGAGTTGCAAACTGAAGAGGATGACATGATCAGAAGAATAAATCATACCTTTCATCTTCAACAAACCAGAGAGGAGGTTTATAACAAAGCATTACAAAAGCAGGACAACATTAAAAATATTTTTGAAAGAAGAACAAAGGCCAGCAATTTCAATATTTGGGACAAAGTTTTGAAGTGGGACTCAAGGAGGGAAGACAAGGGAAAGCATGGAAAATTTGATGAATTACGGCTTGGCCCTTACTCTATTCATTCAGCTGTTGGTAATAATGCCTATTTCTTGCAAGAGTTGAATGGAGTAGAATTTTTTGTGGGTCTTGTCAATGACAAGATGCTTAAGCATTACTTCTCTTGATCAATGTTATGTTCTGAAATCCTTTTTATCATTTTTTCTTATTATAAATACTTCACCCATCATTGTGTTAGTATGAATCCTTTGTCGAAGTGTACGAAAAAGGACCAATTTAGCTACACATAACTAATATCCCTAACAACAAAAATGGCTGCCAATATCTTCAGATCTACGGTTAGTTAAACAAGAAAAGAGCTGCAAAACACCAGATCTATGCATGGAAAGACATTAAGCAGTAAAAACAAGGGTTTGCTCCATATACCAATAGACAAGACAAGAACAATTTTTGAAAGAATTTTTATATTAATTGGGCACCTGGGAGGAAAAAAAAGAAATCGTATCCAACTCTCAAGATGGGTTCTCGAAGTCCTCATTCTTCGCATCTAAGATTGTTGGTGTAGAAAACCCAATGTAGAAGATAGAGCTCAATGGGAGCAAAATGGTAGAAATGAGACCAAGTGTATAGATCCAGAGTGATCTAATAGGCAACAAAAGGTGAAGAATGAAGGGGAAAACCCTCCTATTTATAACAAAATATCGGGTCATTCTAGATCTTGGTGCATGATTAAAATAATGTTAATCAAATCTAGATCCACCTCTATGGAATATTTTATTATTATTTGTTGGAGGGAAAGGGTGTTTGACTTGGGTCAAATCCCTTGATTAGTGAAAAATAAATAAATAAATGATTTATTTATCTTTATAAGGAAGTGGTTGGGATATAATCAAATAAATAATGATTTATTTGATTAATGGTGGTTGATTTGGTCATATTTAACAAGGAATATTATTTAAATAATTATTCCTAGAAAATAATAAGATAACTATGGGTTTATCTCATTAATTTCTTTGTTTTTGGGTTAAACATGAATGGGAATAATAATTAAATTATGTTTTAATTAATTATTCCATGAGGAAAATCAAACAAATATAGGTTTGCTTAATATTTCCTTTTGGGGTTTCCATTAGACTATAAACAATATAATAAATGTGGTTTATTAAGTTATTTAACATAGTGAAGGTACCTTTTACTTAGGTAAAATTGTCTTACATGGTGTACTTGGGTCCATCTAATGATAATAGGTTAGATGACCAAAAAATGGTGTAACAGATTTCCCCCCAGCGTGCGAGTGTCAGGAGCAAATCGTATGACCGAAGTACGTTGTAAGAACTCAATCACCAGACAACAAAAGGGAAGTCAGAGAGAGAAATGCAAGGTAGATAGTGTGCTGAAGAACTATACCCTGAGTAGACGAGACTCGCAGGTGTAAAAAGTCTCTTTTTATGAGAGGGTACCTGTGCTGAAGGCGGCGGGGGAGGCATACCTATGCCCGCCGAGACAAAGTACACAAGAATAGTGGGTCCAGTAAACAAGGGACCGAACCATAAAGTACAGCCGGCATAATTATGAGCCAGATAAAAATACAATGAGGAATCCCATATACATGTTGTGCCTGGGATAACAGCCAGGACTGATACAATAAGATCTGAGTACATGAGATACAAATACAACCCAAATGCCCCCTGTAAATAGGGAAGGGCTCACAAAATCTGACTGATACATGCAAAGAGGTGCTGCAAGTGGCTAAGGCCAACATCATCAAATATCTAGAGCTGCATCGAAGGCTGCAATGAAGAGGTCATCTGGGCATGTGGGGGACTACCTGCAGGGCCACCCCCTCATGAGGGTTGGGACATCTCACACACACCCGGGAATCATCAAGAGCTACTGCTGTATCACTGAACCATCAAGTATACGAATCTCGGTCATGCTGAAATGAGCTGGAGTGGAGAAGCAATCAAGTCAAAGGGAAATGAGAGACCCCTTTGCGTGATCCGAGGCACCGAACAAGAGTGGAAGCTGGAACCAAGGTACACTGCCCTCTAGACCTAGCTTCTAGAATAAATGAGCTGATGTCGATAGAAGGAGGTCCACCTTAGGTGAGGCAATGAGATATCCGCAACTAAGGCACGAGAGAAAATAATAGAGCGACGGACAGACTGACACTAATGATGATAGTGAAATGGAAGGGACTGAGTAGCCAATGGACGAATTCCCTTGTTAGATCATAAAGGGCATGAATGACGTGGTAGCAACTAACACAATATCATAAGGGATAGGGGACAGTGGGACTGAAGGTCATAATGTGCGACACAAGAGAGAGATCAAGCAATAAAGGAGGGAGGGCTATAGCGGGGTACAAAGGGACTCGGGATAGACTCCATGAATGCGATGATGACTCAACTTGGATGCTCTAAACAAGGGCGACTCGATGGTGTTGCCACATAGTAAGGGCCCCAATGGGGGACCCGCTAAGCTTATGATTACAAGATGGTAACTCATGACGAAAATCAACACAAACAAAGACAAGTAAGGAGGCAAAATGGTGCCCCAAGTACAAGTGTCGTAAGTGAGGAAATTTGATTTTAAGGAGAGGTGAAGTGACCCTTCTTGGACAAAATGTGTCCTGGTGAAGTATCAAATCACAAAAAAAATAACAGATACCCATTTGAGGGCTTGGTGATAGCTTTCCAACAGTGCAGACGGTTTGTCAAACAGGGCTACGGTATGGTCGCAGCAGTCGAAAGAGGAAACAGGGGTTCTCTTTTAATAAGGCAGTTTTCCCTCCAAATTCACTCATTTGCTATTGTTGCTGTGGTGAATGTAGAGAGGAGAGAAGGCCCTAAATCTTGCGGCGAGCGTACCAGACAAACCGACCGTTGGAATCGAGATCCGTCAGTTGCAGGTAAGAGGCCTAACCTTACTCTTTCATTTTGATGGATTGAAAGTTCAGTTTACTTATTTAAAATCTGAAACTAACCATCCTTCATCTCTACGGCCGGGTCGCACTTTTTGGGCCGGAAAGTGCGTCACAGGTCGCGATTTCAGGCTTGCTTCACGACACAGATGGGAAGTGGTTAGAAAACTGCGATCTGGGAGATGAGGGGGTTTTGGTGCTGCTTTATGGTTGGGAGTTGGGTTATTGTGTTTGGTTATGGTATTCCCGATCTGTATGCTGAAAAAGATGATGTTTTTGTGCAGGTATGGCAGATTTACAAGTGAACAAGAGAGAGAGAGACCTAGGTACATTACGGGCAGAGATCCAGGCGGATCAGGGTGTCCGTTGTGTGTTGGCCAGGTGTGGGGTTCTAAAGTTTTTGGAGAACCCGTTGATGAGAGTAGGAGAGCTCTTGTTGGCCCAGATTATCAGTTATTGGGATCCAGAGCATGAGGTCTTTATAGTACAGGGGCACAGGATCGAACTGACATTCCAGGATGTGTATTTCCTGACGGGGCTCCCACCACTGGGGATGGTGGGAAACACGTAGCCAGTATTACCGTAGGGGCAGCATATTATGGAGTTTGTGGAACGACATTGTTGACCGGGTCTCCAAGTCAAGGGGACTTGGATACCGATCGGGGATTTAGAGAGGCTAGAAACCCGTGCAGTGGCCGCAGCGGTGCTGCGTATCCTGGGCAACCAGGCGTTCCATCACATCACCGGGGGATAGATGATGCTTCTGGAAAGTGTGTTGAGTGGGACCTACTATGGGTGGGCCCAAATGATGCTGGTGTCGTTAAAACGACAGTTATCGCTCTACAAGCAGCAAGTGAACCACGATTGCTCGTATGGGACTTTATTGTGCGCCTTCTTCTTTGAGAAGATCCCGACCTTGCGGCCTCGTATACAGCTTCCAGATGGGGGCCCGAGAGAGCCCAGGATGCGCCGGTGGGGGCGGCTACTGTTCAGAGGGGGAGGAGGGGCGGTCGGGTGAGTGTTTTGACCTAATTTTTTTGCCCATTGGGATCAGATGCCGTTATACATAGACGACTATCCCTATAGTGGGATGAGTTATTATGGAGATCCGGACCTGCCACTTCTGCCTGGTCGAGTCTGGGGGCCCGATGGTAAGTGACAGATTGCTATTCTTGTATGGGCATGTTACAGTTTTTTTAATAGTAGCTAGGGTACTGATTCATGTACTGTTGGTATGCAGATATAGCGCCGGTAAAATCGGCCGGATATATGGGACGACCGGCAGCATCTGGAGCTACAGGTCCGAGTGGGTCGAGAGCAGCGCATAATGAGGATGCGGCCGCCCTTCTGGAGGACATCCGCTGTAGATGCGAAAGGTTGCTGGCCGGAGTCGAGGAGCACGGGTGGCGGGGACTTAGATGACCACGTTACATGAGCCATGCTGTTGGTCTACCCTCGATAGCGAGGTCATGCGGCGCGCGTCGCGTCGGGGGATCGTGATCTCACAGTGCAGGGGGGGCAGTGCCATTGGGCTCGGGATCACCCAGGATAGTGATTAGGTGTGGGGCATGTGGTGCCCCCTAGTGTGTATGCGCGGCGGGTGGTGCCCCTGGTGCACAGGTTTTTGTAACATGCTATGGGCATGTCATATGTATACGAGTAGATGGACTCTTAAGCTTTGTGTTTTGCGACACATATTATGGATATGCATCATTTTTAATGATTATGTATGTTATTATCTTGTATGAATTGAGTGTGATAAATGCCAATCTAGAACATGGTTTGCAATACTATCTACGTAGTGATTCTGGTCTCTGGGTACATGGTTGAAAGTTATGGTTTCAAACGCACGTATTAAGACTTTTACTCGTAAATAGCGTCTAAATAGCACAGGGTTATGCACACGATAAACACCATTTAGTTGCATTACAAAAATTAGACACAGTGATGTACGGATGAAAATAAAATTAGAGGGCATCGGCTAAGAGACCACACACTGCATCATATTCGACCTGATTGTTGGTGGCAGAACCAATGCAGACCCCGTTGGAGAGAACAAGGGTATGCAAGGGGGTGAAGATGGCCCAACCTGCTGAGGCTAGATTCCGGGAGTAACGACTTGCACCATCGGTGTAACCGATAAAGGGTGTGGACGGGGGGTCATGCGGAATGGTGTTACAAGACAAAAAATGAGGGGAGGAGAGACAATGATGGCAGCGTGAGTGTACAGAAGACATCGAGCGACAACTGTGGGAGGGAGTGCAAGGAGCAGGATGACTATGACTCATATACAAACTAGAGGGTGGTATATGAGGGCTATCGGAAGTATGGCGAGGACTCAAGCTACGGCGGTCAACAGAGATACGGGTGGAGTGATCTCATGTATGGGTAGAAAAGAGGTGGTCAGGTGAAACAACAGGGGAGGATGCAGGGAGACTGGGCTCCAAGTGTCTCGCAGAGGAGGATAGGTAAAGAATGGTCGTAGTAGACTCCATCATCTGAACATCAGGGGGGAGAATGTCAATGGGAGCGGGGGGATCCTCAAGCTGGCCCGAAGCATACTGCCCGAGTATGGGAGAGGCGGATTGATTTTGTTCAACCTCATACTCTCGGACTAGCTCTAAAGAGGTGCGGTAATGCATCAGGTGAGGACAATGGTGGGAGTAATGGCCATGAACACCGCACAAAGCACAAGGTTTGTTGGTTCGGAGAGTCTTGGGGTTCTTGGTTACGGACGAAGAAGGAATGGAAGCTTCAGGGACCGTAGACTCGGGGAATGCGACTTTAACCATGGGCTGAATACGGGGTAACTCGGGACAAGCATGGGTGGCATGACCGGCGACATCACACAAGGCACAAGGCTTTGCGGGCGGAGGAGGGGCCGGGTCAGTCGTGGTGGTCTTGTCTTTGGGTGCCCCCTTGCAAGCTTTGCCTTTCTTTCCAGGAGCCGTCACGACAGGAGAAGGGTCCTGTGGAGGTGCTGGGGGCACAGTGGCAACGGAGGAAGCGAGGGGACCGGTTGAACCGGTGTCAAAGCAAGGTAAGGTTTGGGGTGACCGGGAGGGGTAGCGGCTGGAGGGTCAATGTACTAGACGGGTATGCTGAGGGTCAGGTTAGGGAGAGATAGGGTGGCCATGACGGGGACAGAGAAAACTCTAGGAGGGGGAGCCAGGAAAGGTATCTGCCCAGCAGGGTAATGACCAGGACGGACGGCTCCGAGGTGATTAAGGCCCGGGGAATAGTTCCAGGAGGATAAAGGGGTTCGGGGATACCAGCTGTAGGGGGAGGGCCAGAAGGAGGAGGTCCGGCTGGCTGAGAGGACTGGTTAGGAGCGGGGTGCGGAGGGCAAGGGGGAGGTTGCTGACTAGCCAAAGCGAGGGCCGTTTAAGGGCGGCTGAACGATTGCATCATGCAAACATTCGATGAGCTGGGGTCAAAGATAGGAGGAGGAGGAAGACCAGGGAAGGTTCCGAGAAAAGAGGAGTCTTTGTAGATGCCAGGAGAGACACTGGTCAAGGAATCGACGGATTGCTTGTTAGCTACAGAAGAGATGGTCGTCTCAGGTGAGGTCTGAGATTTTGGCTCATGATATGTCAACTAGTCAATGGTGACTATCTTTCCATTATGAGGGAAAGACATCTTGCGGAAAACCACGGATGGGACAGCAGACATAGCATATGTGTAGCTCCGCCCCAAGAGAATGTTGTAATCTAGAGGGGCGTCGATGACTTCGACGTCAACGCAAACAGTCTTTCCCGCAAGAGTGATAGGACAATTACGGAAGAGGCCAATGGGCTGGGAGGCGTGGCCATCCCATGCTCGAAGGGTGATCATGGAAGGGGCCAACTCAGGAGATCCGAGTTGCTTCCAAACCGAAGCGGACATCACGTAGGTGGATGCCCCCTCATCAATTATACACCGGGAAACGTTAGCATTCCGGATTTTGACTGGGATTTGGAAGGTGAAGGAAGCGGGAAGAGGAGGATGTTCTGATTGATGGGCGTAGAAAACAATCATTTGGTCATCAGCAAGATACTGTCTGACACCACGGCGTAAGGTAGAGCCTTCTTTTGGGAAGGGCACGACTGGAGGAGTTCCAGTGTGGAAATGGCAGCAGGCGATTGCGCCAAATCATCTACTATGCTATATGAATGGGCAGCTCGACCGGAAGCAGCGTTTCGACGTAATGGTCCCTTAGGAATCTTGGTATGAACCTCAACTCTGGGTTGAGGGATATGTAAGAGGCCATTGGATGTCGAAAGAGGCTCTGTAGAACCTGAAGAAGGAGGCTCGGGGGCAGACTGAGCGGGAGGCTTGGGGTACTGGCGAGACCGAGTTTGAAGGTGAAGATCGACGGATGGGGATGGATCAGAGTTCATCATGAGGATCTGGTAATCGGAGGAACCAGAAATGGAAGGTGGAGTGGAGACCCGCCCGTCAGGTGGTTGGGTAGCCACGAATCCTTGCTGAGGGAAAGGATCGGTAAAAACAGCTGGTTGGGTAGTGGCCACATTAGGAGGAGCATGAGGGGAGGTGTGTTGTCCGCGCAATGTGGCTTGAGACTCCCACATCTGCCGCATCTGTGGTAAGAGGGGACAATCGTGGGTATAATGACCGTAAACACCGCAACACGAACAAGGTTTATTGGTGCGAAGAGGCCTGTCCGGCTTGGGCTGAGTGCCCTGTTGCTGGTTAGCAGTGTTAGGGTCAAAACCCTGAGGATTGGGTCCACGAGTACCAGGGGCAGATTGATTTGGATTGCCTCTCTGCCTTCTTTGAGAAGAAGGAGGATTAGTCGCGCCTTGCTGTGCAAATACTTTCCCTGGAGGGGGCTGTAGGTGCTGGTGCTGGGTTTGAGGAGGCAAGGGAGGAGGAAGCGCATATGCTGGAGGCGCTGGCGCACCAGGCTGCGGATAAGGGTAATGGGTAGGTTGGGAAACATTGAGGTAAGCAGGAGGTTGGGAAAAAGGAGGAGGCATGCCGTATCCTGGATACATGCTACCGGGAGGGGGAAGAGTGCTAGAGGTGCTGGCCCCTCCGTGAGGGAGACCATAGCCCATAGGAGGTTGAGCATATGGATGGGAAAGGGCTCCAATGATACCGTCGGCAGAATGAGATGCCCCCGGGGTGTTAGCACCGCCGGGCCTGGGGAGGTCAGGAAGAACAGTATAAACATAACCAGACTGAGCATAGATCAAGTCATATTTCAAGGCTATTTGGAGGGCGGATTCTTCGGTTTGAGGAAAATGGGAGGCGACATCTTTTCCAATGGGGGCTAAGAGAGAGCGAAGGAACCAGTCCATGTAGATCCGATCTTCGAAGGGGGAAGCTCGACATAAGCTTCGTCTTCGTCGCCATTCCTGAACATGGGTGGAAAGGCGGGTCGAAGATGTTTGCTTAAAGGAGGTCAAGAGCTCCGTACCGGTATCGTATCGGAGAGGGAGCTGGAAGTAAGATAAAAAGGCTTGGGCAATGGTCGCAAAGGTGGTATGGGAAGAGGTGGCTTGGTCGACATACCATTTAGAAGCTTCATCGGTAAGCGTGTGTTGGAACAAAAGAAGACGGATGGAGTCATCGGTAATGGAATTGGAGGAACACCACATGTGGAAAGATCGGACATGATTGGTTGGATCTTCTCCAGCAAGGCCTTCGAACTTAGGGATGTCGGAGGGGAGCTTGGTTGGCATAGCAGGCCAACCAACATCGTGGCAGATAGGGTCATTGATCAGCTAATTGAAATCGGGGAGGATGAGGCCTGCAATGTACGGCAGCAAGGGTATGGCCGAGGTAGTTCTTGTAGCGGTTCCACTAGTAGTGATTCTGGCATTAGGGCCTGGAGCACTGCTAACGTTAGGCCCTGGACCAGACATGGTGAAGGTGACAGGGGGAGAACCAGGAGGAGAAGGAGAACCCAATGAATCAGAAGAGGAGTAGGCGTGCAGATTCGGAGGAGGACTGGCTCGGCGACAGCGAGACGGAGCAGGTCGATCGACCGGAAACTGAGGGAGAAGGCCAAGAAGTCTCCGGGAAAGGCGCCTTGGGGGTGCAATGATGACAGGAAGAAGGAAACCGACAAGGGCAGAAAGGGACAGAATCAAGTGAGGTCAAGGGCAGAAAAGGTGCAGTGACAATTGATTTTAGAGTCTTTTCCAGGCGGTGTTAACCAGGCGCTTCTTCTCTTAGGGTCAGTGTGTGGCATGCTTTAATTTTAATTTTTAAACCCTTTCCGTTTTGAGAGCAAGAAAAAATTTTGCTGCGTAACTGAAAATAAATCTAGAGAGAACAGTGTATAACGCTGAAATAACGGAAAATTAACAGCTACTTGTGCATCTATCAAACCCAAGAAGGCGGGTCTCTCAAAACTAATCTAAAAAAGGGGGAAAACCTAGGCAAAACACACAGAAAAGAGGCCAATAGATCTAAGGTCGGGAGGGACAGGGATCTAAAGGATAAAGCTGCTGAAAAGAGGTGCAGATCACAGCCAAGAGACAGAGGCAAGGTGGCTGGAAAAAGGGAGGAAATCAGCAAAAAATGGAAAGGACAGGGAGGAGGTGCTAAAAAGAGGTCCAAAAAAAATGACAAGAGGTGATTTGAAAGGAAGAAAGGCTGATTTAAAGGGATCTGAAGAGGAGGTTTCAGATCTAAAAAAGGGAAGGCTGAAACTCTGAAAAACAGACGGCTGAAACAGTTAAAACTCTTCCACAAAAAGTGGACGGTACTAAATCCCTAGGGGGCTAGGTTCCCACTTAGATGAGTAAAAACATATTAGAACTAGGTCAAAGCGGGCTGAGACAAAGGCTGGAAAACCCTGACAGAAGCTTCAGCAAAACCCAGAAAAATTGTAGAAAAACCACTAAAAAATTGGCAGGTCGCAGGTTCTAACCTATTTTCAGTGCAGGTTGCAGAAAAGAGGCTGAAAAGTGCGACCTGGAGCTCCAGGTCGCACTTTTTGGGCTAAAAAGTGCGACCTCCCGCTCCTGTTGTCTCGGCGGCAGATTTTCGGAAAAGTTGTCGTCTCTGTTGCGGCTGATGTCGCTTACCTGTGCAATAGGGCCAGAAACACACGGAAGTTAAAAATTTTATGTTTTAGGGTTTTATGTGAGAAAAACAACATAAAAATAGGAAAAATAAACAGCTGAAAAGAAACCCTAGCGTCTGAAGTAGCTGGATATGTAGGAATATGAAAAACGACAGCGGTCGTAATTTAAAACCCGTGTGGAGTCGCCATTCGTTAGTATGAATCCTTTGTCGAAGTGTACGAAAAAGGACCACTTTAGCTATGCATAACTAATAGCCCTAAAAAAAAAAGTGGATGCCAATATCTTCAGATCTGCGGTTAGTTAAACAAGAAAAGAGCTGCAAAACACCAGATCTATTCATGGAAAGACATTAAGCAGTAAAAACAAGGGTTTGCTCCATATACCAATAGACAAGACAAGAACAATTTTTGAAAGAATTTTTATATTAATTGGGCACCTGGGAGGAAAACAAGAAAGCGTATCCAATTCTCCTCAGTGGGATGGGTTCTTGGAAGTCCTCAGCACTTCAAATCTAAGATTTCTCTCTCTTGTTGGTGTAGAAAACCCAATGCAAAGAATAGAGCTCAATGGGAGCTCACACAGCAAATGATGGAAAAATGTGACCAAGTGTATAGATCCAGAGTGATCTAATAGGCAACAAAAGGTGAAGAATGGTAGAAAAAACCCTCCTATTTATAACAAAATATTGGGTCATTCTAGATCTTGGTGCATGATTAAAATATCGTTAACCAAATCTAGATCCACCTTTTATGGAATATTTTATTATATTTGTTGGAGGGAAAAGGTATTTGACTTGGGTCAAATCCCTTGATTTGTCAAAAATAAATAAATAAATGATTTATTTATCTTTTTAAGGAAGAGGTTAGAAGATAATCAAATAAATAATGATTTATTTAATTATTTGTGGGTGATTTGGTCATATTTAACAAGGAATATTATCTAAATAAGATTTAAATAATTATTCCTAGAAAATAATAAGATAAATAAAGGTTTATCTATTTAATTTCTTTGTTTTTGGGTTAAACATGAATGGGAATAATAATTAAATTATTGTTTAATTAATTATTCCATGAGGAAAATCAAACAAATATAGGTTTGCTTAATATTTCCTTTTGGGGTTTCCTATTTAGACCATAAACAACCTAATAAATGTGGTTTATTAAGTTATTTAACATAGTGAAGGCAATTTTACTTAGGGTAAAATTGGTCTTACATGGTGTACTTGGGTCCATCTAATGATAATAGGTTAGATGACCAAAAAATGGTGTAACACATTGCATTCAAAGTTATAAAAATCAAAAATAAAAAAATAAAGAAAGAAAAGAGGGAAAATTGTAAAAACAATAAAGGTACAACCCCATACCAAAAAAGAGTGAAAGTGTGCAAGCTCAAATGCCACTCCTAAAGAACACACATCTAGTTAGTCAAATAGTTTAATCTTAGCTAATTAGTTTTAAATTTTCTGTTGATAGGATAGTGAATTCGATTTTCCAAACTATTTAATCTTGGCTTATCAGTAGATAGTTTAGGATAGAAATTAAAGGTTCAAACATGCTCAAAATCTGAACCTAAGTTTCCAAAGAGAATGACTCAAATCTGTTTTGAATTCTGAGTCAAAAAAGATGTAAATCTAGTTCTAATTAAGCTCAAAATCTCAACCAATTGACAAAGGAAAGACAGCTCAAACAAAAGTCCAAACAGAGCTGTAAAAAACATGATGGAAATGCTTTGAAATTTCAGACCCTAAGCCTTCCATTTTGATTTAAATTTCTACAAAATAAGATCTATGTGCAGCTTGTTCTTTATGCCATAAATCAACAACAAGTTAGACTGTTCAATCCTAGCTTGTATGCTTTTAAATTTTTGTTGTAGAATTTAGAGAATAAAAATCTGTTGGACAGTTTAATACCAATAGATAGTAGATTAGGTAGAGAATCATATGGGCTCAACTGTTTAATCTGATTCCATGTAGAAATAAGGAGTAGAAATAGATTAGATTTCCTGCTTTCAAAAGAATAAAATGTTGTGAAAGATTTTTCCAATCCAAGTGCACTCTAATGAAGAAAAAATGTTAGAACTATAGGATTGGGTAGGTAGAAAGCTTTTTGATGAAAGATCCATTGTTTTATGGCTGCTAATATGTTTTCAGAGTAAAATAAGATCATTAAAGGAAAGAAAGGCGGCCCAATGGATGAGGCACTGATCAGCCTCCCAGAGAATGCAAGTTTGAAATTCTTGATGCCTTCAAGAAGGCACCATCCCCAAATGGAGCCACTGTTAGCCACCTATGAAATTTTTTATACCAAAAGGTGGCTAAATCATTTTTCGAGCCTTCAAGGAACAAATTTTATTGCAAAAAAGTGTTATCTCTTGAAGACTCTTGAAGGCCGCATGCCTCTGTCCAAAATCTTCCCTACTGTGCCCATTTTACACTCTGGAATTCTACTGATTTCATGAGAAGAAACTGCTGCAAAATCTCCTTTTTCCCTTTCCTCACTTGAAAAAATAACCTCCATTTTTCTCCCCTTTTCCTCCATAAAAATCCTCTATTTTTCATGATTCCCATTCTTCCATTTATGAAAATCATTTTTACAAAGTTTAAAACTCATTTTGAACTATATCGAAACCCCCAAAATCCATATAAACATCTTGAAAATGTCCTAAAAAAACAAGTATTTTTGACTATGGGTTTAAACCCCTTTGGGCTAAATCCAAACCTTTTCCCCTCCATGTGCCCCAGCACTAGAACCAAGTGCTAAGGTCCTGAGCGCTTATCGCGTCGGAGCAACTCACGGAGCGCATTTTTTTGTGCATTAAAACAAAAACTCAGATGCCGATTAGCCCTATATATTATAGCCCCCAATCATATTGCATTTCATATAGACCATGGCCCCACAGACGGGCACCAAGCCGTATTATAAATATATATTCCGCTCCCAAAGAAATAAAACCTTTGTTTATATTAATTTGTTGGGTTTTCATATATCATAAAGGTTTCTGCCGATGCAAAGCTTAATTCGCTCCCCACCATCAATCTGATCTGCAAATCGACGGCCCACAAATCAATCACCTCGGTGGTCCCCACAGTCACTTACTGTTCAAAAACCGGAGCAGTTTGATTGCATTGCCTTTGTGGGATAAGTTTTATTCCCCATTTGATCGAAATCAATGCCACGGGTTGACACATGGCCTTAAGCAGATTTGAAAACCCACTCTCATCACGCGTTAAATATCGACTGTGGCTCAGCACGATATTGATGTGTGTCGTCCGATCTGAGGTTGGCTCATCGGACGGTGATCGCACTCAAAGGGATCTCGGGGGATAAACTAAGGTATGGCACATTTCTCGAAACATCTCCACCGTCGATCTGATCTGCAGATCGACGGCCCACAATCAGTCGCCCTGGTCCCCACAACCACGACAGTAGTCAACAGTCCCGCAGAACCGGTGGTCCCAACGCCTAGTCAGCATACACATCCGCACACACACAGCAGCAACTAATTGGAGCAGGTCTTTCTTGGTTGCTCACATGGTCGTGAAATCCGGACCCAGGGAGATTTATATGGCATATTTTATAAAAACTTTGGGTCACACTTGGGCTGATGTCAACAGGCCCCAATCCAGACCCGGGGAGCTTTATATGGCAGATTTTATAAAAATTTCGGGTCACAAACACCCTGACGTCAGCAAGCACCTTTTGTGACCCAAAATGGTTTATTCAGCTTGGTTTTAACGGGACTTTTGAAGTCCAAGGTATATTCTTTGATAAGGTGATTAAATGGTTTTTTCTATTATACTAAAAGAAAAAGGCCAAAGGCTGGGGTTTAATTCTCATGCCTTCGATTCTTTAAAATAAAGCCATCCATGGGTAAAATTTTCACGTCTCATCAATGCTTCAAAGGCACTGATTCCTCACGATCCCTGCACAGCGCTGCAAACCAAAAAAACACAATAAGTCAATCACAAATCAAAGAGTATCAGGGTCGAAGACAGAATGCACCAGAATGGAATATTAAAGACAAATTTACGAGGATTACGGCTAAGATTGATTATCAAAAGCCTAATCCTCCCAATTAAGACACAGTCAAAGGAAAATCATAAATGTTTTATCAGACAGCAAGGCCTCCAGCGCCACATCTGAGGAAAATTGATTCCTCCCAGCTACCAGAGTGCCACCTGTGCCTCAAGGCATTCAAACGTAGGCCAAAGTTATTGATCAAGATCAGATATTTTCCTCAGCGCAGCCAGAGAGAGAATTCTGAAAATAAACTTAATGATGAAATATCAGCAAAGTTACTTTAACATAACAGAGAGCCTCAAAAGTCAATAAGGGATCCCATCGAGCCTAATATTAAATGTAGGAATTAATATAGACAAAAAACATATGTAAACTTCTTCATTGAGCCCCACAAGGGCCGAGAAGTCATTAATATGTATTAATTATATTAGGAGATATTTTATTAGATCCCACCTTCTCATTCTTCTATAAATACTACTAGAGAAGATGAGAAAGGGGTTGGTTGCAGAACTTTGGAATATAATTGAGCTGGAGACTTCGGATTGTAAATAGTGTTCACTGGCTCTTGGAGCTCTGCTTGTGATAGATAAGTTAGTCTGGGAAGTGTAGATGTTTGTTAAGTTAGAGCATTGGACTTAAAGTTGTAACTGGTTTGGAGCATCAATACAAGTTGATTTATGGGATCCTGGTCTATGTCGACGGTGATGTTATTTCTTATTGTAAATTATTATTTTATTTCTATTTTCACTGTGTTCATATTCTCTTATAAATAACAACATGCATAGAGTTAGGACCTCTCTGTTATTTGGGAATGATTTAATTTAGTTTAAGCAGTAGGAATGCTGGCGTTCCCTCGTCCTCCTTTTTAGATAATTGTTATTCTTAAATGTTATTTTCAGTATATGTTAAGTAGAGAGAAACTAAATAAGATATGGTGTGCCCTGGTCCTAGTTTTATCCCCAAAGACTGTTTGAATGTTTCCCTTGGAATGTGTTGAAAGCTAGCTAGTTTGAAAGTACTTACCAGATCTTAGGCCATTCTTTGTTATCTTTTTGTTTGTCTTGAAAGTTACCAAGTAAAGTAGAGTTAGGAGAGGATTTGTGGTGAGCCCAGCCTGCTAGTTTCTTCTCCAACGATTGCCTTCAAGTTTCCCTTTGTTTTAAATGTTTTCTATTGAAAGTGAATCAAAAGCAGGCTAGTTTAGAAGTACTTACCTGATCTTGGGTTGCTCTTTGTTCTTCATCTATTTAATTCCCCTTCTTATTGTTTCATTCCATTCCATAAATAAAACTTTAAAGATATCCTTGGACATAGATGACTTGCCCCATAGACCACTATTTCCCCTTGCTATTTCAATTAAATCCTATTATGACTCCATAGCCCAATGGACTAAAACCTGCAATTATCCATCTTTTTGGCCAAAGCTTGTTCTGATTGCTTGCAACTTCACACCTTTGAAACTCTTTGCATTTAGAACTTTTCACCTCAAATAATAATCATGCTCAACCATCCAAAAACAAACAAAACCCTCGGCCTTCATAACTATCCTAATATCATTACCTAAGACTTCAAAGACAAATCCATCTTTGCACTTATTAGAGAGATCCCTCTCCGGATTCGAGAGGGCTAGATCCTAGAATCCCAAAGTGGTTGAAATAATGTTGTTTCTGTGACTGGACTTTGCCAATATTGCTAATTACAGATTCCTAATAGTCTACATTTTACACTCTCACATAATTTATTTTGTTCCACATACTGTTGTCAAGGGCATTCTAAGTCAAGACCCCGATGGTAAAAGGGGAAAATGGATTGCAACTATTCTTGAGTATGACTTAGAAATCGAGCCCACAAAACTATTTAAGGGGCAAGGATTAGCAAAAACTATGGCTGAGTCTAACTTCCAAGCGCTAGATATGAATATGGCAGATGTGTTAGAAGAAATAGAAGAATCTACTTCTCCTTTCATTAAGAAGACATTTATGAATTCTCCTTGGTATGCTGACATTATTTATGTGCTTTTATATTTAAATGCCCCTCCTTCTTTATCTAAAACTAAAGCTATATTTTTGAAACAAAAAGCTTTGAATTATTGCATCTTGGATGGGGTATTATATTGGAAAAATGTTGTTGGAATTTTACTTAAATTTTTACTTGAAGATAATGTATGGAAAATCATGCATGAATTGCATGATGGAGAATGTGGAGGACACCTCTACTAGATGGCCATAGCAAACAAAATTCTTAGATCTGGTTACTATTGGCCTACCCTTTTCCTAGATACTCAAAATTTGGTCATGTCTTTCCATAAGTGTCAAATTTTTGATGGAAAAAGAAAACTTCTTCCCTTACCCTTACATCCTATCAGAGTTGAGGCACCTTTTCAACAATGGGGTTTAGACTTCATTGGGAAAATTCACCCATCCTCCTCAGCTCAACATAAGTGGATCCTCATGGCCACTGACTTCTTTACCAAGTGGATAGAGGCTATACCCTCCAGAAATTCTAATGACTCTGTCATTATCAAGTTCCTTGAAACAAATATCCTATCCAGATTTGGTTGTCCCAGAAAAATCATAACAGATAATGTTGTTGCTTTTAAATCTAAAAAGATGGTTTATTTCTGTTACAAATACCACATAACCTTGGGCCATTCCACTGCTTATTATCCCCAAGGAAATGGATTAGCTGAATCCTCCAACAAAAGCGTCATCAATATCATCAAAAAATTGTTGGAACATAATCAGAAATCATGGCACAGTAAGCTGGTTCATGCTTTATGGGCTGATAGGTTAACTACAAAGAAATCAATAAATATGTCCCCCTATCAGCTGGTCTATGGCATGGATGCGGTTTTTCCCACCTCATTAGGAGTTCCAGTCATGAAACTCCTTCAATAAGTGCAAGTCGAAGAAAATGATATGAAGAGAAGAATCAATCAAACCATCCATTTACAGTAGACCAGAGAAGAAGTCTATGAAAGAATGCAGTTAGTCCAAGAAAATGTAAAGAAACTATTTTATAAGAGGACTAAGGTAAAAAATTTCCAGGTTGGAAATGTTGTTCTTAAATGGGATTCAAGAAGAGAAGAAAAATGAAAACATGGCAAGTTTGAGAACTTGTGGAAAGGTCCCTATATTTTTCATGCTAAGAGGGGTCACAATGCATTTTTCTTGAAATAATTAAATGGAGAAGATCTGTATGGAGGTCCTGTCAATGGCGGGATGCTAAAGCATTACTTTTTCCAAGAATCATGAGTTTCAAAGAATTTTATTTTCATTATAAAATATCATAGCCTGAACGTTGCATTCAAAGTCATAAAATAAAAATACAAAAACAGTAAAAGAAAGAAAAGAGGGAAGATTGCAAAAAAAAAAAAAAGGTATAGCCCCATACCAAAAAGAGAAACAAAAATCTGAAAGTGTGCAAGCTTAAATGCTACTCCTGAAAAACACACTTCTAATTAGTCAAATAGCCTAATCTTGACTAATTAAGTTTTAAATTTACTGCTGATAGGATTAGTGAATTCGATTTTCCAAACTGTTTAATCTTGGCTTATCAGTAGGTAGATTAGGCTAGAAATTAAAGTTTCAAGCATGCTTAAAAATCTGAACCTAAGTTTCCATGAGAGATGAATCAAATCTATTTATTTCTTGAGTCAAGGTCAGAGGTAAAAACTGGTTCTAATCAGTTCAAAATCTGAACCAGAGAAACAAGGAAAACAACTCAAAGTGAGAGTCAAAACAGAGCTGAAAAACGCTAAAGGAAGTGCTTTGAAATTTCAGACCTTAAGCCTTCCATTTTGATTTAATTTTTTGCAGGATAATATCTATGTGCAAATTGTTTTTCATGCCATAGATTAGCATCAAGTTAGATTGTTCAATCTTAATTTGAATGCTTTTAAATTTTTTTGTAGAATTTAGAGAATAAAAATCTGTTGGACAGTTTAATCCCAATAGATTGATAGATTAGGTAGAGAATCATATGGACTCAACTAATTAATCTAGGTTCGTGGAGAAATAAGGAGTAGAATTAGATTATTTTTATTCTTTCAAAAGAATAAATGTTGTGAAAAGAGTTTTCCAATCCAAGTGCACACTAAAGAAGAAAAAATGTTAGATCAGTAGGATTAGGTAGGTAGAAAGCTTGTGTTGATAAAGATCCATTGTTTTCCATGACTGTTAACATATTTTCAGAGCAAGATCATCCCAGCAAAAGAAGGAAACCCAATGTATGAGGCACTGATCAACCTCCCAGAGAATGCGAGTCTGAAGTTCTTGATGCCTTTAAGAAGGCACCATGCCCAAGTGGAGCCACTATTGACCACCTATAAAATTTGTTATATCAAAAGGTGGCCAAAACTTTTTTTGAGCCTTCAAGAAACACTTTTATTGCAAAAATTGTTATCTCTTGAAGCCTCTTGAAAATGTCATGCCCTTATTTCAATCTTCATTGTTGTTTCCATTTCAAAAAGCTCAAAAATTCTACTGATTTCTAAGAGAAAGGACTGCTTCAAAGTCACCATTTTTCCTTTCCCTCCACCACAAAACTAACCTCCATTTTGCCTCCTCTTTTCCTCATAAAATTCCTCTCTTTTCCCTTTTCCCAAATTCCCCTTCATAAAATCCCCTTTACAGAGTTTAAAAAATCCTTTTTAAAGTATACCGAAACCCCCAAATCCATTGAAAAACATTGAAAAAATCATGAAAAATACTTATTTTTGTATTAAGGCTTAAGCCCCTTGGGCTATGTCCTAAAAAACTTCCCCGTTATATTCCCTAGTGCTAGAACCAGGCACTAATCCTTTAAAAGCACTCATCGCATCGCAAAATTTGAACGCATAAATATGTTTCACCAGGCCCAATTTCTGATTGCGATTAGCCTTTGTATTTAAACACCCGATCTTATTGTCGTTCCATATAACCATAAAGACCGCATCCGATGCTTAAATCATTGTATAAACCATCTCCAATCAATATTTTTCTTTGTAAAGTCAAAAAACCCCTTTTTCCAAAGTTTTGGTCTAATCGCGCCCATTATATGTTTTTTATATATTAAAAATGGGTAGATTAAAAAGACCTGAAACACAATCGCATCGAAGAAATTGACAATGGGTATGACTCGCATCAAAATTTCCGATTCGATTGAGTCCCATATGTACAAACCCCACCCCCACTACTTTTCATTCCATATAGCCTATGCCCGGGACCAAGAATTTAAATCCCAAGGTGCCAATCGCATCACAAAAAGTCAAATGGGTAGATTGAAAAGCCTGAGCTCGAGGCTCTGATTGCGATTGGCCCTTTGTTGTATATGCCCCAGGCGTATTGTATTTCATATAGACCAAGGCCCCGCACACGGGTTCCAAGCCATATTATAACTATATAACCCGCCCCTATACATAAATACCTTTGTTTTGTGCTAATTTTTGGTTTTCACGTGATATAAAGGGTTTTCCGCTATTTTCTTTTAAAATCAATCTCCGCCATTGATCTTGAGCAAATCAAACGGCCCACGCAACATCGCATCGCAAGTTTTTATTGGGCGCGTCCGATATTTCTCCGCCTCCGATTGACATTTCCCGATTCTTTCATTGCCATTGATTTGATCTGCAGATCAACGACCCATAACTAATCACTCCATCGCACTCCAAGTTCATTGCCCCGACCGATTGTCATCCTTCGATTGGATCTGGATCGTCTACGTGTCCAGATCGAACGATCCCAGATCTTTCCCTCATGGTTTCATCGCCCTCTTCCTTCCACGAAGAGGTTTTTAACACATGATCTCCACCATTGATTGCGTGTGCCGATCTCATCCAATGGCCCATGATCCTCCTGAAACTCCAATATCATTTTCTTTGCGATTTCCTCCGAAACAAAGATTTTTTACCCTTTTTCTTCATATTCCTTCTATTTTCCAAAAAAAATGTGATTCATTCACTTTGTATTAACACAACCAATCCCGATCGTTGATCTTTGCGCAATCAACGATTCTGATTTAATTCACCCCATTATTCTCTCTGAACAAATCCCAATTCGATCTCCACCGTTGGATGATGCCATCTAATGGCCATGCTCTCTCCCCACACCCTCTGAAGCAGTTTACCCCACAAATGCAGGATTTCCTAAATATTTTGTTCATTTTTGTAGGTTTCAAATGTTTTTCCCACAATAATAAAGGAAAAGAAAGTCGAGGATGACGATCCTCTAGATTTCTGTTTATCAAAAGGAAAGAACTATAAGGGTTCTGACTACACGTTTCATCAATACCTCATGGGCGTTGATGTCGTAGAAGCCCTGTGCGACCCTACACATCAACAAGACACAGTGAATTAAAACCAATCAAAAGAATTTCAGTGTTGAAGACCTGCCACAACAGAAATCGATGATCGAAGACCATTTTGGGTGGTTTACGGCTAAGATTGGTTATCAAAAGACTAAACCTCCAAATTAAAACAAGATTAAAGGAAAATCAAAAAGATCTATCAGACAGAAAGCCTCCACTACCACATCAGAGGCAAATTGATTCCTCTCAGCTACCACAGTGCCACATGTAGCCACAAGCATTCAAAAGAGGCCAAATTTATTGATCAGAAAGAATATATTAGCCTCAGCGCAACCGAATAGTTAATTCTGATAAAGAAATTTAATGAAAAAATATCAGCAGAGTTACTAAAAACATGACATGGAGCCTTAAAAGTCAACAAAAGCTCCCACCGAGCTTAAATATTAAATGTAAATCAATTAATACAATTAGAATATCTGTACGCTTCTCCATTGAGCCCCTCAAAGGCTGAGAAGTCATTAGTCTGTATTAATTGACCAAGGAGATCTTTTATCAGGTCCCACCTCCTCATTCTTCTATAAATACTTCTGTAGAAAATGAGAAATCGTTGGTTGGTTGATCACTAGTTGTAATACTGAAACTCTCTGAAATAATACATAGTCTATTGAAGTTGAAGAAGAAATTGAAGTCTTGGAAGCCCTAATGATGTTGTTGCATGCTTGTTTTTGAGAAGGCTCTATCATTGGATCCATGAGCTTGGCTATTGGTGAAGTATTCTGAACTATTTAAAGTTTTCTCCTATTTTCATTTTGTTCCATAATTTCTTACTACAGTAGGATGAAATTTTTAGGCTAAGAAATGACTCCTGGAAGCACCTTAGACCTGTTCGTCCATCACTGTTTTATGTTTTCTTCTGCTGAAGTATTTTAGATTCTTTAACCTGTCTCTTTAATCTTCAAGCTTGTTTATCTCCTTAATAGCTCAAGTAGTGGGTTTCAGCATGATTTATGGTTTTCCCTACTTGTCTGCTGTCACTTAAAGGCCGTTACTGAAGTCTCCCTTTAAATTTTCCTTGTTTATAGTGAGCCAAGGAGGTCTGTTCCGATCTTGCCCCTTGTCCTCACTTGAAAATTTGGCTTAAAGGTATTTATAGTTGTGATCATAGATGTATTTAGGTGTTCCCTCTTATATGACCGTAATTATCAGTGAATATTTTATGTTTTCTAAGGTCATTTGAAATAAAATATTTGAGGAAATAGGGTGTTCCCTGAATCTTAGATTTCATTTTAAAAGTTGTTTTGAAGTCATTATTTGCTTAAAAGTGTGATTTGTAGAATTCATGGTTAGCCCTGTCTATCAAATAGCTCTTTATTGTTTAAATTGTGTTTTCAAATTCCCTTTGTTGAGAATTAAACTTCTCTTTCCAAATCATTGATGTCCATCTCATTCCAAAACCAAAGGATCATGCGGCGAAGTTAGATTTTCCCTTTGATATCCCATATCCATTGATAAGTTTTTCATGACCTCTTTTTGACTCCATTGCCCAATGAAGCTAATACTTCCTCTTTCTACCTACCTTTCCTAGACCTTTCATATTCTGCTATATCAATTCAACCAAACAAACAAAAAACACCTGCACTTAATAGCTAGTCTAAAATCCAATATCCAAAGCACACAAGATAAACCTTTGCTAAAACAAATAATTTGAGAGATCCCTCTCTAAGAACAGGAAGACTAGATCCTGGAACTCTAAAGATTGGTTCTAATTTTGCCTTGTCTTTTGATTTTCCAAACTATCAAAACACAGGACACCAACACATGGTTCATCTACTTGTGTCAATCTCCTTAAACCATGAAACAAGGTCCGTTAGAGCATGGTTCATCTGATTGTGTCAAGCTACCTAAAAATGAAACAACGTCATTCCGAGGACGGTTCGTTTATTATGTCAACCTCGTTAAAAAATGAATTCGGATTTGAGGATGGTTCGTTTTCTATGTGCACCTCGTTAAAAAATGAATTAGCTCATGAGGATTGTTCTTTTAATGTGTCAACCTCGTTAAAACAATGAAACATGTTCCCTGTTCAATTCGAGTCTTTGATTAGATCTCATAAAATCCCAATCGAATCTTTCACTTGAACTCATAATTTGAACCTTCACTCCATTTTTCATATGGATTGAAGCTTGGGGAGCATGTACACCTCGAATTGAGTCACCATGCTGGGGGCATGCCCGGTTTTCCCTGTCATTTCAAGCATAGTTTATTTGGTGTTTTAAAACTTGCGTAAAAATTAAAAATCATTTCAAGCATACTTTACTTTGTGTTTCAAGCTTGTGTAAAAATGAAGCCCATCTTCAAGCATAGTTTAAATTTGTGTTTTAATCTTGCATAAAACCTAAATTTCATTTTCAAGCATATTTTGCGTTTGTGCTTTTAAGCTTGTGTAAAAATAAAATATGTTGGTTTGATGCATTTTGAGAACTTTTAACTTTTCCATTGGGTCGTTACTTATGTAGATTATTTAGCTGATACATTAGATAACATTGTATTGGAAATTTTCATAACATATAAAACATCATCACGTATGTAAAGCAAAATCCATGTAGAAAATAGATATATACATATGTCATGTGTTTGCAGCATGTGCATCATATAAAACCAAAAATATATATGTTTGTTTTAGCTACATCCGGAGATGACATGTCTCTCAAAAATATGCAAATAGAAAGCCTAGGTGACTAATTGGCATGGTGCTCATGGTAGCATGTCACTGCCCGCATGAACCACCTTAGTAAGCGGTGGAGATGACTTGGCACCCCTACAGTGTGCCTCTGATAAGCTAGGGGAAAATCAGCTAAATGAGCATAATCCGGAACTCCATGAGAAATCCCCTCTAGGTTCTATACGAGCTCATCCCCCTCGCCCCCCTCACCTTGAGGGTCATAAGCGAGAGGGGTCCTCCTCGCTATTGGTGATATTATAGCGGGCCTCTCTGAGCCAACATCTGCATACATATAGGATTAGCTGTTAGAATATGCATGTATACCAAAAAAATCATAAAACTCATGAAAATAAAAAAATGAGTCTGACCAAGCTCCGTGTCCCAGTCCTCTCCCTCCGGGAGCAGAAGATTTGGGTCTTCGGTAAAATCGGTGCCAGTATAGGGCCAGTCCTCCATGACGATCAACTGTCATCAGAACTAGTCAAAGAACTCGAGTTACCAAGACATCTGCTAGCCACCCCCTGTCCTAGGCATCAATGCCACCCATTGAGCCATTTTTGGCTCTCTCAGTGGTGGATCTGGGACTATGGCCTCCTGGCGCTGAAAAATTGGTAATCGTTCCAAGAAAAATGACACCAGAATCAACCCATATCTAAACTGTTTCAGTTTGGTCTGCTTGCATTTTGTGATTTTTCGTTTAATGTTCATGGTCACGGTCGTGGCCCAGTAAAAGATAGTTGGGTTCATACACTCCGATGCAAGAAGTAGCTGCATCTTTGTGGCCTCGTGCAGTGCCTGTGATCCCACAACCTGCATAATGGTGTGTAGCACTACTCTTAGTTCCAGATCGAGGACGTTCTGAATGTTTACTTTCCCGCTCCCTGTTCCTTTGCGTGCCCCTGGGCACACCCTATTCATGACCATTGTCATATTTTCTCCTGAAGGCCTGGTATCGGTCAGAATAGGAACTGGACCCCTACATGATAGTCCAGTGATGAAGTATACATCTGATAATTTGAGCTCAAGTTCTTGGTCTCGAAGTTTTAATTTCTCCTCATCCTCATCCAAAATTCTGATGAGATACTACAGTAGTTTGGGCTGAGCCTGGAGACATGGCGTCAGAAATAATTTTTTCTGCCCACAATTTCGAAGGGCATTCATACAATGCTCGTTTCCCATTACCATTTCATCCTCTTCGATATGTTCTCTCTCTTTCCATTCAATAACCATCCTTTTTGCTGGATACCTACATCAATCAAACATAGGAACATTATAAACCTCCCTAGGTATTCAAAATCACATTTCATTGGTTTTTTTTTGAGAAATTTTAGCTAGATTTTGTGTTGCGCCATCGGTGCAGCTATTTGGCTAATAGTTGCACCAACTAGCATGACCTCTGTGTAAAATAGAGGAGATTGGCACGGGTCTGTGCCCGAAACACGCGCCAACCTTGGAGCCCTAAAATTTGAAAATACTTCCCTAAAGGACCTCAAACAATGATTAAATATAGTAAAATGTAACTTAAAAGATGGAAAAACAGGTTGGCTCTTACATAAACCGAACAGAATTCAATTTGGTCCACTAGATTGGTTGCACTCATCACCTTAAGATCGAAGCACAAAAGGGTCACTGTTGCTCTGCAAAGAGGTAAAAAGTGAAAAGTAAATATTTTTTACCATTGTTGGTCTTTTATAGCTTTTCAAAGTCCTGAAATGGATTTTTAACATGTTTTTCGATATATTTTTACATTACTTTCGTTGAATATGTTTTACACGCATATTTTTGTGCAGAAATAGGTTTTTTCACGTGATTTTGATGAAGAGACGAGTTGTATTTTATACTTTTTTAGACACGGTAAAAACACGAAAAATTCAGTACTGGAGTCACCTTTCAGCTCTTTTCTGACTCTCTAAAACTGAAAAGATTTCTGAGTCACTTGTCATTTTGAGCTCGTTAAATTGGCTGCGAAGCGATACCTACCCAGTATACATTTACCGATTTTTTGGGCTGGGATAGATTATTTACGAAAAAGGAATACCTTAGTCGATTGCGACTAAAAGGTTCTCTCAAAACACAGTTTTCTACCTTTTTGGATCTGTGAGACTACCTACGAAAAGGGACTGATGGAGTTTTCTTTTCTTCCTTCTTTTCAAACTCCCTACATATGAAAAGATGTCAAGTTCTTCCTTTTTCATACTCATTAAAAACCTATGACATCGGACTCTGTAATAATGACGTTACTCGAGTTCCTCCTTCCTAGGGATCGTAAAATGTACTAGGTTGGATTTTTCCGAAGGAAAAACTTACATCGCAAGCACATGCTATCCCCTTCAAGCTTGTTTTCAAAAATAATTAGGGTATTCGCCAAAAATGGTGGGGGAAAATGGAACCAAAATCATAGTCGTATTGGCAGTATGTCACTCTGGAACATGGCACTTGTCAGCATTAGTGTCGGGTTGGGGACATCTCATCTCGTTATTTGCTTGCCTCCATGGGTTTTGGTAATCTATTTTGACCACTAATCTACTCTTTGTCATGTCACCATGACCTCAGATCCCTTGATGTCAAATACTACCAAATCCAATGTCATGACGCCAATATGTTCAAGAGAATTTGGCCTTTGCAGTTTTCAATCTCCCTCTGATTCTCTGTTGGTCTTGATTCACAAACATCATGTTCCTCTGTCTCGTGTCGATGATGTGGGAAACATTATGGCCCACCTTTGATCAAGGTCAATTCTTGTCGACTTCAACTCATTAACCAAGAATTTGATCTAGAGACTCCCTTAAGATACCTTGGAGCCTGTATGCCTTAATGGCAGGTTCTTCACATTCGACATAAGGTTTTCATTATTGGCCTTTAATCGGATGATTCTACGGGTTTTCAATGCCAGATCATTGTTCACATTCCGTGGATTGTAACTCTTGTACCTTGACAGCCATTGTCATTATTGGTGGTTTCTCTCGTGTCTATTAATAGTCTTCATCATTAGCTGGTAATTAGACGATGTTCTTGCATGCTCGAATTCAGCTCACTTATTCGCATGCTCGAACTTGTACTTTGTTCGGGTCAAGATGGATCACAAGACCCTGTATCTCATCTGATGAAATCTAGGTTGCGAGTTCTTTGTGGATTATTATGGCTTATTTCATGATTCTTTGGATTGGATGGATGTGGGCATACTTGAGTCTACTTGTTGATCCTTATTTTGCTGGATGGCTGTGTCCATACCTTGGATCTCGTTTTGCACACTTTATTATGGATGGTTGTGCCCATACTCATATCATGTATCATAGATATCAATTGTATTTGTACTCGTAGGTCTTCCAACGATATTTTTTTCAGTTGAACGCGTTCTCATAAAGCATTTCACCCCTCCCTCTCTCTCGGACCTCATGCTTTAGGGGGCACCTGTTACACAAAAAAATTTCACTGTCCCTGCAATCCCTCATCCTATACATTGGCATAATATTCTTGTCACCTATGAATGGTAAAATGTCTTGAAAATACCTTTATGGCATCCTTCTGCATAAGGGAAAGAATTATCCTCAAGAACATTTTCTCTTAAAAACCCTAAAAACAGATGTTTTGGCCTTGGAGCGAGTATCCAATTCATCACTCACGCCGACTTGGAAAAGTTACACTAGGCCCGCACCACTTGGCGCTCTGTCCCTGTGTCTCACTCGCACCAAGCCTATTTGGGAATGTTTTTTAAAAATAAATGGCGGAAGTTTGGTTCTAACAACTTCATAATGTATCATCAGAAAGAATTTGCGTTGTTTGACTCCAGATCTCGTTGTTTAGGAAATGGTTTTCCACCTCTCATGGAACCTTCCTAAGAGATAGGACTCTATTCCATGATTATAGGGATCCCAAATTCCCTTCCTCCCTCTATAAAATCCTACCCTTTCCATTTGCAAGCTAGCTGAGCTTTTGGGAAGGAAATTATAGCTGAGTGAAAATCAAGAGCAGAGCTAAGGAGAAAACTGTAAGAGAGAGAGAGAGTTTTTTCAAATCCCTAACGAGCTTTGTGAGGCACGTCCCGCTGGAATCCTGTCGAAGGAAGATCACGATGTCAGAGAACCAGTTGTAATATTTCTCTCATATCTTAATATACATGAATTTGTTATTGGTTCCATGATTGTGTTTGTCAGTTATATAATATAATTTCATTCGTTCCTCTCTGACTGATCGATAGTTATAAAGGGTGAAATATTATGTTGCATGTTGTCTCTCTTCTTTTCATGTGTACAGGTATCTGAATGCATTGAGCTCACGGATCGTGACCTATCCGGCTAGGAACAGAAGCGCCACTTCTTCTTCGACAACAACAGCGAAGGAATGATGGTAAGCGATCTATCGTGATTCTATCTTTGTAACTAAGAATCAATAGCTTTACATGTTTCAATTGTTGCTAAACCCACTCTAGGGCTAGTGGGATTGCCTCTGTCCACAGAGGGGATTTACCTCCACAACAATAACCTTACCTTAACCTAACTTAACCTTAAGCTTGACATTGACCTTAACCTTGTTAGCCACCTATAAAATTTTGTCATGTCAAGTGGTGGCTAAATCATTTTGGACAACCTTCAAGAAAATTTTTTGTTGCCAAAATTGTTGATGCTTAAAGTCTTTTGAAGATATTATATGCTTTGGTTAATCGTCACTGTTGTTCCCCTTTTTTGAACTTAGAAGTTTTTTTATTTTTCCATGAAGAAAAGACTTCTGCAAAATCCCATTTTTCCCCTCCTTCACTCAAAACTAACCTTCATTTTTTTCCCCATTTATTCCCATGGAATTCCTCTATTTTTCATTAATTCCCTTCTTCCCTTCATGAAAATCCCTTTTACAAAGTCTAAAGCTCATTTTTAGACTTTACCGCAACCCCCAAATCCATCAAAAACTATGAAAAATTTCATAAAAAAATAATTCTTTTAAGCTGTAGGCTTAAGCCCCTTGGGCTATGCCTGAACCACTTCCCCACATATGCCCCAGTGCCAGAACCACGTTCTAAACCCTTTTGGTGCTTATTGCATCAGAGAAATCGGAGCACGCCAGTCTATTTTGTTATGTTGAAACCTCCGATGTGATAAGCCCTTATGTTTTCTAACCCTGGTTCCTTATTGTTCATATAACCAAATAGCCCTGCAAATCGGGCGCTTATTCATTGTAATGAACCATCTCTGATGAAAATTTCCTTTGAAAAACATAAAAACCCACTTTTTCTAAGTTTTGGTCTAAACCAACCAGTGTTATGTTTTTTACTGTAAATGGGTAGATTGAAAAGCCCAACATCAAATTTCCGATGCGATTGAGCCCCAATGTGTAAACCTCCACCCCTCTCTATGTAAACCTATGCCCAGGACCGAGAGTTAAAGTCTCGAGGTGCTAATCGCATCATAGAATTTAAATGGGTAGATTAAAAGACCAGCACCAAAGTTTCGATGCGATTGGCCCCTATTCATATAAAGCCCCAGGCCTATTGCTCTTCATATAAACCCATGGCCCCGCAAATGAGCACTAAGCCTTTTACATAACCCACCCCGAGCCATAAAACCTTTTGTATTTCATTAATATTTGGGTTTTTATAAAGAATTAAGGGTTTCCACCGATGCATATTTTGAAACAGTATCTGTCGTTGATCTTAAGCTGATCAAACGGCCCGCGCAATATAGCATCACATGTTTTTGTCGGGTGCATTTTTTCCCCCTTTCGATTGACATCCCCTAATGGATCCTCTGCCATTAGATCTATCCACCATATATTTTGATCCAACGGCCCTTATTTTCTCTGATCATAAGCTTTTCCCTCTACCATGAACCCCTCCGATTCATCCTCCACCGTCGATATGATTTGCAGATCAAAAGTCAGCACTCAATCGCATCGATGCCATTCAAAGTTCTTCCCTCGCCGATCACACCCCTCTGATTACATCTAGACCGTCCATGTGTTCAGATCAGACGGTCCAGATTCATCTCCCGACTTTGGTTTAAAGCATGTGTCTTGCTTCATAATGTATTTTTCCAATCACATCCGTTGATCTCTACAGATCAACGGTCCTTATTTAACCTTCTCTACCTTTGTATTATTTTCATTTAAAACCCCAGATGTGATATCTGCCATTGATTATAACATCCAATGACCCTTATTAACCTTGATAAGCCTGCCTCCTATGGGTCCTGCCTTCCTCGGTTTTTAATCTTAGTCGTCCAATCCTTGATCCGACGACCCATATTGAAAACCACCACACCAACTATCACCTGCACACTTATCTGTTATCATGCTTCTCCCACAGCCGTCACATTTGAGACCCCTGATCTGACGGTCAACACGCATTTTTGTGTAATTTTAGGCGTGAAGGTTAATCTCTCAAAATCACGTGATATAAGTTGTTTTGGAAAGACACGTGTCGGTCAGGGATGCATATCGAGTTCCAAAAGGAAAAATCCCTTCCTCGCCTTATCGCTGCGCGAAACCCGTGGTTTTCTCCACCGAAACCACCTTTCCCCATTTCTATTATAAATTATCAGGCGCACTCTAACCTAGCCATACACCATCACCCTTCGCCTCTCCAAAGGGTTTTCAACGTGCAATCTCCACCATTGATCTCGTGGCCTGATCTCATCCGATGGCCCATGATCGTCCCGAAACCCCAAGTTCAATTCCTTTTCATTTTTCTCCGCCAAGGGTTTTTAACCTTCTTTCTTTTCATTTTCTTCTATTTTCACAATAATGTGACCCCTTCACATTATTAATTCACTGCTAATCTCGACCATTGATCTTCTTGGTCCATCATAGATCAATGGTTCTGACTTAAAATCTCCTGCCGCTCTCCTCTTGACCACCATGTGCGAATCTCCACCATTGGATGTTGCCATCCAACGACCATGCTCCTACCCAAAACCTCCAAAGCAGTTTTTACCAAATATGCAGGATTTCTTAATTATTTTTGTATTGTGCAGGATTTAAAAAGGGTTATTCAAATGTTTTAAAAGAAAATGAGAACCGAGGGTCTCTATCCTCCATACTTTCGTTCATCATTAAAGAAAGCCATATACAGGGTTCAAGTTCACGTTTCATCAATGAATCATGGGCATTGATGCCATATGGACCTTGTACACACCTTCACATCAACAAGACACAGTAAGATTAAATCAAATCAAATATTATCAGTGTTGAAGACCTAGACACAACAGAAATGAAGGATTAAACATTAATCATACAGTTTAATGGATTACGGCTGAAATTAAATTATAAAAGGCCTAATCCATTCAATTAAACACAGTTAAAGTCAAATCAAGGATATTTATCCGACAGAGGATGCCTCCACTGACACATTAGAGGAAAATTGATTCCTCTCAGCTACCAGATTTCCACCTGTGACTTCACAGCATTCAAACAAAAGGTCGAGTAATGATTAGAACAGAGCATACCTGCCCCTTACAGCTGAATAGTTAATTCGAATAAAAGAATCTAATAAAAACTATCAGCATAGTTATTGCAAAAGATGACACAGAGCCTTAAAGTCAACATAAGCTTCTAGCAAGCTTAAATACTTAATGCAAACCAATTAATACAGGAAAATATCTGTAAACTTATCCCTTGAGCCCCTCAAAGGCCGAGAAGCATTAATTGTATTAATTGAACTCATAATATCTTTTCTCTCTTTTGACCTCCTCATCCCTCTATAAAAACTTGTTGAGGACTCCATTGTAAATGTTGTTGGTTGGCTGGTTGATCATTAGTTGTAATACTGAAACTCAAATAATACATAGTCTGTTGAAGTTGAAGAAGAAATTGAAGTCTTGGAAGCCCTAATGATGTTGTTGCATGCTCGTTCTTGAGAAGGCTCTATCATTGGATCCATGAGCTTGGCTGTTGATGAAGTATTTTGAATTGTTTAATTTTTTCCCCTGTTTTCATTTTGTTCCATAAATTCTTACTACAATAGGATGAAAGTTTTAGGCTAAGAAATGACTCTTGGAAGCACCTTAGACCTGTTTATCCTTCACTATTTTATGTTTTCTTCTGCTGAAGTATTTTAGAGTCTTTAATATCTCTCTTTAGTCTTCATGCTTGTTTATTTCTCTAATAGTTCGAATAGTTGGTTTCAGCATGATTTATGGTTTTCCCTGCTTGTCTACTGCCACTTAAAGGTTGTTATTGAAATCTGTTCTGATCATGCCCCTTGTCCTCACTTGAAAAGTTCGCTTAAAGGTCTTTATAGTTGTGATCATAGATTTATTTTGGTGTTCCCTCTTCTATGACTATAATTATCAGTGAATCTTTTATGTTTTCTAAGTCATTTGAAATAAAATATTTGAGGAAATAGGGTGTTCCCTGAATCTTAGATTTCATTTCAAAAATTTTTTTGTAATCATTATTTGCTTAAAGTGTGATTTGTAGAATTCATGGTAAGCCCTGTCTATCAAATAGCACCTTATTGTTCAAGTTGTGCTTTCAAATTCCCTTTGTTGAGAATTAAACTTCTCTTTCCAAATCATTGATGTCCATCTCATTCCAAAACCAAAGGATCCTACGGACAAATTAGATTTTCCCTTTGATATCCCATATCCATTGATAAGTTTTCCATGACCTCTTTTTGACTCCATTGCCCAAATGAAGCTAATATTTCCTCTTTCTATCTATCTTTCTTAGACCTTTTAGGTTCTGCTGTATCAATTTCAACCAAACAAACAAACAAACACTTGCACTTAATAACTAGTCTAAAACCAATATCCAAAGCACACAAGATAAACCTTTGTAAAAACAAATAATTTGAGAGATCCCTCTCTGAGAGCAGGAGGAATAGATCTTATAACTCTAAAGATTGGTTCTGATATTGCCTTGTATTTTGATTTGCCAAAGTATCAAAACACGAGACACCAACATAATGGCAATCACAATGGGACACTGAGTTCATAGTTGCTTGGCAAGCTTTTATAAACTCATTAGTCTTTCAAACAACCATAGAAACTCATAAAAACCCAAAATATTTAGTTTGGCTTCATAATAAACATGGTGGTGGAACCATAAAACATTTTACCTTCACAAAAGCTAAAAAGTTTCCACCTGGTGACTCCATTGGCCTCCAATAGGCCTATTACTCCACTATTCCTTATAGAATACATTTGGGAATGCTTTGAGCAAACCCAATCATGCTGTTGGTGGACAAAAAAGTTCAAAATCTTCCACCTGGTGACTCCACAATCCCAAAATACCTAATAATTCCACTGATAAATGACCCTGAACTGGTTGAGGAGATACAACGACCTCTTATTACAAACATGGATCCAAGTATGGACAGAGAAGCTAAACTAAACATATTATTGAACCTAATTGGGAAAATAATGTACATACTGGATAAAATATTGGAAAGGCATGAGGATGATATAGATGTTGATTATCCAGAGAAACCTATGCTTTTCCCAGATCAAACACAAACTAAACCATTACAAGACCTAGATAATGAGCAATATATAGATGATGATCAAGACTTTATAGAAGAAGGTGAGAAAGATTATAGAGAAAAAAATAAAGAAAAATTATTGATCATGATGGAGAAGATGGTGTACATGCTTGGGAAAAGAATTGAAAGGAATGAGGCTAATTTAAATATTAATGATCTAGAGCAACCCATGCTCCTTTCAAATCAAGAAAAAACCCAAACTCTACAAGATATGTATGATGAACAAGATTACAAGCAAAGAAATGAAGAAGGTTGTTAGGAAATTCCTGATTACCTACATATATCTTGTATAATGCTATTAAGATAACTTCATGACCAAATTGCAAAAACTAATAGTAAGCAGTGCCTTGAGGAAAACATAAGCCATTTTGAACCCACAAAATCTGAAATAGGAGAAGAGACAACACAACCAAAGTCTCTGCCTTTATGTCATGACTCATTTAAAATGATTAAAGAAGAATGGCATCTTGATAATCTATTAGAAACAACTCTCGAATCCCATATTTTAAATAACTGTCACAAAAATCATGGGGAGTTGATAAAAATTGAGGTAGACCAGGAAAAAAAAGAGAAACCTCAAAGTTCCCCTGTAAACTCAAATGGAGATCCATTAGAAGAGGCTCAAGAAGACCGTTGTACATTTTTCCTAAGAAAAAAGAAAATTACTTCTCTCTTAACAGAAGAAGAGATTGATCTAATATTAAATAGAAATCCAACCTATAACCTTCATTTGAACAAAACACTTCTGCTTATCTAATTACTGAACCTTGTTGTCTTGAATCAAAAAACATAGTTATAGAAAAGCTCAAAGAGGAAAAAACTGATAACCCAATATGTTTGATTGGTGAAATTGTGTATACTAATGATTTTTCAACTTCTAATCAATTTGATGATGATGCTGAGCTCTAAACAGAAACTAATCATGCAGGGAAACCAACAGTGGACTGGTGTCATGAATTTCATTATCATCATCTTAAAAGCAGCAATCAGCCAATCCAATCCATCAGAAATAGCTTTCACATAATTGGGAATCAACAATCTATTAGTTGTAAGGTTGAGATTAAAAAGAAAGAGAAAATTCTTGAGCAGGATGAAGATAAGGAGCCTTCTCCTAAAAAATTTTAGGTAATAAGAGATACCCTTGCTCAAGAATATAATGATCTCTTCAAAAAGTACAGTCCACTGAAACAAAGCATACCAGGACTACAAGACGATAGCACTGCAATATATGATGAGTCTTCTAGTTCAGATTATGATGAAGATGAGGAATTTTTTCTTTCTCATAAGGATCTTTGCCTTAATCCAGTGGAGAAAGAAGAGATGATCCTGGTTGAAACCTTTCTTTCAAATACTTCTAACCAGGCATTATTTCAATATCCCTATGATGATTTCTTGAAGACATATGAAGAAGGGATAAAGGTTGCGGACAGCAATATATCACCAAGTGAAAAAAGATTTTCCAGAGTTGCTGTCAAGAAACAGAGAGCATGGGAGTGGCCCTACCCATCCAGCATGCTCAAATAGATGAGCAAAGACTGGTCATGGAACCATTTGATTGACTGGATGTATTGGAAAAGAGAGTTTGTAGGTTAAAAGTGTAAATGTTCCAAGTTAGAATAGGTTATATAGGAATAGAAATAAGCTCAAACTTTGAGCATTTCAGTTAGTTTTTTATTTTTGTCTCGAAGAGAAAAAAAAATACGAAAAACAATAGAAGAGAGAGAAAAGAGGGAAGATTGTAAAAAAAAGGAAGGTACAACCCCATAATAAAAAAGAGAAACAAAGTCTGAAAGTGTGCAAGCTCAAATGCCACTCCTAAAAAACACACTCCTTGTTAGTCATACAACCTAATCATGACTAATTAGTTTTAAATTGACTGCTAATAGGTTAGTGAATTCAATTTTCCAAATAGTTTAATCTTGGCTTATCAGTTAGGTATATTAGGCTAGAAATTAAAGGTTCAAACAAGCTCAAAATATAAAACTAAGTTTCCAAACAAGAATGATTCCAATCCGTTTTAATTTCAGAGTCAAAATAGAGGTAAAACTGGTTCTAATCAGCTCAAAATCTGAACCAGAGAACAAGCAAAGAACAACTCAAACATAAGTAAAAACAGAGCTGAAAAAAGATGAAGGAAGTGATTGAATTTTCAGACCTTAAGCCTTCCATTTTGATTTAATTTTCTACAAAATAATATCTATGTGCAACTTGTTTTTTATGCCATAGATTAGCAACAAGTTAGACTATTCAATCCTGACTTGTATGCTTTTAAATTTATCTTTTGGAAGTTAGTGAATAAAAGTCTGTTAGATTGTTTAATCCTAACAAATTAGTAGATTAGGTAGAGAATCATATGAACACAACTATTTAATCTGAGTTCATGGAGAAATAAGGAATAGAAATGGATTATTTTTTTGTTTTCAAAAAGAATAAAATGTTGTAAGAGAGTTTGCCAATTCAAATGCACTCTAAAGAAGAAGAAATGTTAGATCAATAGGATTGGGTAGGTGGAAAGATTGTGTTGATGAGAATCCATTATCTTTCAAGGCTGCTAATATTTTTTAGAGCAAAAGAAGACCATTAAAATGAATAAAGGCAGCCCAATGGATAACACACCGATCAACCCCCAAAGAATGCAAGTCTGAAATTCTTGATGCCTTCAAAAAGGCACCATCCCCGAGTGGAGCCACTGTTAGCCACCTATAAAATTTTGTCATGTCAAGTGGTGGCTAAATCATTTTGGACAACCTTCAAGAAACAATTTTGTTGCCAAAATTGTTGATGCTTAAAGTCTTATGAAGATACTCTATCCTTTGGTTAATCGTCACTACTGTTCCCCTTTTTTGAACTTAGAAGTTCTGTTGTTTTTCCATGAAGAAAAGACTGCTGCAAAATCTCATTTTTCCCCTCCTTCACTCAAAACTAACCTTCATTTTTTCCCCCTTTATTCCCCATGGAATTCCTCTATTTTTCATTATTTCCCTTCTTCCCTTCATGAAAATCCCTTTTCCAAAGTCTAAAACTCATTTTTAGACTTTACCGAAACCCCCAAATCCATCAAAAACTATGAAAAAGTTCATAAAAAAATAAGTTTTTTTAAGCTACAGGCTTAAGTTCCCTTGGTCTAAGCCTAAACCACTTCCCCACATATGCCTCGGTGCTAGAACCACACACTAAACCCTTTTGGCACTTATCACATCAGAGAAATCAGAGCGTGCCAGTCTATTTTGTTATGTTGAAACCTCTGATGCGATAAGCCCTTATGTTTTTTAACCCCAATTCCTTGTTGTTCATATAACCAAATAGCCCCGAAATCAGGCGCTTAGTCACTGTAATGAACCATCTCCGATGAAAATTTCCTTTGAAAAACATAAAAACCCACTTTTTCTAAGTTTTGGTCTAAACCCGCCAGTGTTATGTTTTTTAATGTAAATGGGTAGATTGAAAACCCTTGGACCAAAGTTTCGATGCGATTGAGCCCTGCTCTATAAAAATCTGCCCCTCTCTATGTAAACCTATGCCCGGGACCGAGAGTTAATGATGCAGGGGCATTAGACACTAGCCAGCAATGTAGGAGGTTTTGTCCACATGTTGTGGCTAGGAGGGTTCGAAATCATTTGTACTGTAATAGCTAGGTGTCAATACCTCAGTTGCCTATTGCATTTAGATTAGTTAGGATTAGTAGAAGTCCAATAGTTAGGTTCATTCCATCTATCATGTTCCAGTTATTTGAATAATTGTAATTAGGCTTTTGATTTGCTAAACGGTCCTCGCAGAGGAACCGAAGAGACAAATTTTTATGTATATATGTAAACCCTCGGATCTCATTGAGGGAGAGATTTTCTGCAATAAAATTTGTGTGTTAAGCAATTTCTTCCAGTTGAATGAATTTAAGTTCTTGTTGATTATCAAACTGTCTTGAATTGATGTTTATGAGGAAATTTGTTTAACTGTGAGGCAGTTGAACTCTGTGCGTATATAATTTCTGAATGGAACTGTTGTACAACCTCTGCATCCCTCTACCTACTGATTCTCTCAATTTGTTTGAACAAGCTCTGTGAATTAAATCCCAACTGCAGACGAAGTTTGTGTGTAAAACCGTGGTCGTTGAACTCTGTTTAATGATAGTGGAAATCCCGCTAAATAAAGAGATAAATATGTTTATTGTTAATTAAATCTGGAACCAAGGCCCGACCTAAGTTAACAAACGGAGAGCATAGGAAGGAAGGAAATTAACCTGTGGTCAATCACTGTTCCAAACCCACGAGTGGATTAGCAAAACCGGACTGCCATATCACACCGCTTTTGCGGAGATAAGTGGTATTTTCAAATTGGAAGCGATTCCATAGAACAATGGACACGTAGCTAAGGTGGGACCCCAAAAACTGCCTTTTCACATTGCCATCACACGTTAATGTTCAACATCAGAGCTCGCGCAATATTGAGGTAAGCTATCGATCTGGAGGAAGGCTAATCGAGCAGTGATCACATTTGGAAGTTGCAAGAAGGATAACCAAGGCACTGGGCATGTATTTGATTGGGCTATTGATTATATATGTGGGGTCTGGAGCCAAAGGGTTATTACAAAGTCTTTTGTTTAAAAATAGCGTCGGGTATTTATATAAAGTTCGGAGGATTAAACCCTTGGTTATAAGGTTTGGCGGTAGAATATAAAGCCCGAGAGATATGTTTTAATTTTCAAAGGTTTTTGAATATGTTTATTTATCGAATTCCCTGAATTTGATAAATAGAACCGAAGAATTTGGGGAATACCACGTGGATGAGGAGAGCGGGGTTTTAGCAGGGAAATGCTAACAGAGCAACAATAGCAGACCATCTCTCCTTAGGGGCCGACCTTCAGACTTGTTGTTGTCATTTGTGGTATCAGAGCTGTTGTTTTTAAGTTGTTTTTGTAGAGAATTAACATGGCAATACGATTTGGTAGAGGTGCTGGAAGAAGGAGAGGAAAACATGTTGCCAATGCAGAAGTGTTGGGAATTTTTCAGAGGTTCGAGGCCAGAATGGATTCCATGGAGCGAAGATAGCCTAGATATTCTGAAGACATCAGTGAACCTAAATTAGAAGAAGCGGAAGAAAATGTTGAGATTCCTCTTGACATGAGGCTCCTTAGAACTGTTCCGGGGTCTGTAGTTAAGCCCAAGATTGAAGTGTCAAGTTTTGCAGGAGGACTAAATCCAGAGGAACTCGTGGACTGGATTAATGAAATAAACAAGTGCTTTGACTATGAGGAAATGAGCGAGGATAAGAAGGTAAAGTTTGAAATAACAAAGCTGAAGGGACATGCTGCACTTTGGTGGGATGGCATGCAGGCAGAAAGAAGGAGAGTTGGCAAGCAGCCTATCAAGATCTGGACCAGAATGATGGCTAAGTTAAAAGGAAAATTCTTGCCTAGTGATTATCAGCTAACATTGTTTAGGCAAATGCAGAACCTGAGACAGAGGTTGCTGATAGTAAAAGAATATACAGAAGAATTCTATAGAGTGAGCATAAGAGCTGGGCAATTCCAAGACACACCAAAGAAGACTGCCAGGTATGTGAATGGTCTCAAGCTGGATATCCAAGATAAGATTGGTCTTCTATCTCCTAAGACAATTGAAGAGGCCTATCAGATGGCCTTGAAAGTAGAAGAGAAACTCATGAGGAAGCAGTCTGCCAAAAAGAGAGGTACTTTCCATGGAAAGGGAAGTTAGGGTGGTAGAGGAAAGCCTACTACACCCAGGCATGGAGCTAACAGTAGCTCACCTCAGAATGCATCTGTAGAGGATGATGCAAGAGGTAGAAGGGGTTCTTATAGAGGAAGAGGAATCAGAGGCAGAGGTATAGAATTTAGGTGCTATATATTTCAGCAAGTGGGACATAAGCACTATGAGTGCCCAGATAATGTGGGTGTTGGTCCAAGAAATGCTATTTTTGCCCAGGCTGGAGAAGAGGTAGCAATTGAAGAATAAATTCTACTAGAAAGGGGAAAGTCCTTGGTGGTTAACAAGGTCCTGTTGAAGAAAACCAAAGAGGTCACTGAGCCTGCACAAAGGAAGACTTTGTTTAGGAGCATATGAAAAGTCCAAGGAAAATGCTGCCAGCTAGTCATTGATAGTGGCAGCACAGACAATCTAGTTTGCACTGAGGTGATAGAGAAGTTGAAGCTAAAGACAAGGGAGAATCCAACTCCCTACAGGGTGTTTTGGCTGCATAAAGGGCACCAACTAATTGTAAAAGAATAGTGTGAGATAGAGCTGAAAATGGGAAAATACAAAGATAAGGTCTTGTGTGATGTAATGCCCATGGATGTGTGTCACATCTTGTTGGGTAGACCTTGGCAGTTTGACAGAGCACTGTGCATGATGGCAAGAAGAACACTTACAAGTTCTTCAAGGATGGGGTAGATCATACATTGATACCCATGGAAGAAGGAGAGCCATCAAGCAAAGTGATTGATCTAAAGACCTTGTTGCTGAGTGGGAAGGAATATCTGCAGCAGATAGAAGAAGAAGAGGTAAGATTTGCTTTACTTTGCAAACCTAAGGTAGTTCTTACTTCTACAAAGATTTTTGATTTGCCAATAGAAATACAAGAGATGTTAGACAGTTATTGTGACATTGTTGTTGATGATTTACCTGATGAGCTACCACCTGTGAGAAAGATCGGCCATCAGATAGATTTTATCCCTGGTTCAAATTTGCCAAATAAGGCAGCCTACAGAATGACTCCCACAAAAAATGAGGAAATCAGGAGACAAGTACAGGAATTGGTGGACAAGGGACTGATCAGAGAGAGTTTGAGTCCATGTGTAGTACCAGTAGTATTGAGCCCAAAGAAAGATGGAGGCTGGAGGATGTGTACTGATTCCAGAGCAATCAATAAGATAACAATCAGGTATAGATTCCCTTTGCCCAGAGTTGAGGATTTAATGGATTGTTTGAGCGGTGCTAAATATTTTTCAAAGATAGATTTAAAAAGTGGATATCATCAGATTAGAATAAGAGAGGGTGATGAATGGAAAACTGCCTTTAAAAAAAATGAAGGACTATATGAATGGATGGTCATGCCTTTTGGGTTGTCAAATGCACCTAGTAATTTTATGAGACTTATGAATGAAGTATTGAAGGAATTCATTGGTAAATTTGTGATAGTGTATTTGGATGATATATTAGTTTTCAACAAAACTAAATAGGAACATTTAAGGCATCTTAATTATGTCTTGAAGAAGCTGCACCAAGAGAAACTACTGATAAACTTAAAGAAATGCTCATTCATGAAGGAAGAGTTGGTGTATTTGGGTTTTTTAATTTCTGCAGAAGGATTGAAGATGGACCCAGAGAAGGTTAAGGCAATTGTGGAGTGGCCTTCACCCATAAATGTTTTTGAGGTAAGAATTTTCCATGGACTTGTCAGTTTTTACATGAATTTTATAAGAAAATTCAGTAAGATTAATGCACCCATCATTGAGACAATAAAGAAGAGCAGACAACCATTTAAGTGGATTGCTGAAGAAGAAAGAAACTTTAAAATTTTGAAGCAAAAGATAACTGAAAAGCCTGTTTTGATTCTGCCTGATTTTACTAAACCATTTCAAGTGAAGTGTGATGCCAGTGGGGAGGCCATTGGAGCTGTGCTGAGTCAGGATGATAGGCCTATAGCCTATTTTAGTGAAAATCTGAATGACACTAGAAGGAATTATTCCTCTTATGAGAAGGAATTCTATGCAATTTTTCAGGCATTGAAAAAGTGGAGACATTATTTGATGTCCAAAGAATTTGTATTATACTCTGATAATCATGCTTTTTAGTACATTATACAACATCCCAAGTTGAATCATAAGCATGCCAAATGGGTTGAATATCTCCAAGGTTTCAACTTTGTTTTGAAACACATTAGTGGCCGAGCAAATAAAGTAGTTGATGCTTTGAGTAGAAGGCACATGCTTGTTCAAGAAACTAATTTTGAAGTTGTAGGATTTGATTTTCTCAAAGAACTATATAAAACAGATCCTTATTTTAAAGAAGCATTTGAGACATGTTGTAATCCTATTCTCACAGATAGAAGCCAGTGGCTGGATTATTTGTTACAAGAGGACTTACTATTCATAAGAAGCCAACTGTGTGTACCAAAATGTTCCATGAGAGAAAAATTGATTAAGGAGAAGCATAGTGGAGGACTTGCTGGACACTTTGGTACTCATAAAACTTATGAGAAGCTGAGTCACTTCTATTATTGGCCCATGATGAGAGTAGAAGTGGATAAGTTTGTGAATAATTGCAAAATCTGTCAATATGCCAAGGGAAGGAGCCAGAATGCCGGATTGTACACTCCCTTGCCTATTCCAGATAGGCCTTGGGACATGGTGAGTATGGATTTTGTTCTAGGACTACCCAAGACTCAGAGAGGGAATGATGCAGTCTTTGTTGTAGTGGACAGATTCTCCAAGATGGCACATTTTATTCCATGTTATAAAACTAGTGATGCCACCCATGTTGCTAACTATTTTTTCAAGGAAGTGGTTAGGTTGCATGGGTTCCCCAAGAGTATTGTTTCAGACAGAGACACCAGATTTGTGGGATATTTTTGGAGGACACTATGGAAGAAACTTGGTACCAAATTGAGTTTCATCTCAGCTTATCATCCTCAGACTGATGGAAAAATTGAGCTAATGAATAGGAGTTTGGGAAATTTGTTGAGAAGTCTTGCAGGAGAGCATCCCAAGCAGTGGGATCATATTTTGCCTCAGGCAGAATATGCATATAATGACTCACCAAACAGAAGCATAGGATAGATCCCATTCCATATTGTCTATGGAATTCACCCCAGAGGAATATCAGAGTTAAGAAACCTGGGAAGGGAAAAGCTAAGGAGCACAGATGGTGAATAATTTGCTTCAGAGATCCAAGCCATACATGAACAAGTGAAACAAAAACTACAAGGTAGCAACATCAAATACAAAGGAAGAGTAGAATTGAGCAGAAAATAAGTCCATTTTGAAGTAGGATATTTGGTTTTGGCACACTTTAGAAAGGAGAGATTCCCGAGGAAGCAGTATAATAAATTGAAGTTCAAAAATATTGGGCCATGCAAGATACTTAGAAAGTTTTCTGCCAATTCTTATGAGATTGAATTACCTCCTGATGTTGGAATATATCCCATTTTTAATGTTGCATATTTGTACAAGTATGAAGATGATGGTGCAGAAGAAAGATTAGCAGACAAGGAACATATTAAGTGGGAAAAGTAGCTACCTCTAGCACAACCATTACAACCAGAGAAGATATTGGACAAAAGAGTGTTCAGGAAGACCAGAGGAAAAGAGTAATTTCAGTACTTAATCAAATGGAAGGAAAAGTTAGAGGAATATGCCACTTGGATGACTGAAGGAATGTTGCAGAAGATAGGCAGGTTAGTGGAAGAGCTCATGGACAGGAGCCCATGAAGAAAATCGCCCTCGGGAGTCTGATGCAGGGGCATTAGACACTAGCCAGCAATGTAGGAGGTTTTTTCCACATGTTGTGGCTAGGAGGGTTCGAAATCATTTGCATTGTAATAGCTAGGTGTTAATGCCTCAACTGCCTGTTGGATTTAGATCAGTTAGGATTAGTAGAACTCGAATAGTTAGGTTCAGTCCATCTATCATGTTTCAGTTATTTGAATAATTGTAATTAGGATTTTGATTTGCTAAACGGTCCTCGCAGAGGAACCGAAGAGACAAATTTTTATGTATATATGTAAACCCCCAGATATCATTGAGGGAGAGATATTTTCTGTAGTAAAATTTGTGTGTTAAGAAATTGCTTCTGGTTGAATGAATTTTAGTTCCTGTTGATTATCAAACTGTCTTCAATTGATGTTTGTGAGGAAATTTGTTTAACTGTGAGGCGGTTGAACTCTGTGCGTATATAATTTTTGAATGGAACTATTGTACAGCCTCCACATACCTCTACCTACTAGTTCTCTCAATTTGTTCGAATGAGCTCTATGAATTAAATCCCAAATGTAGACGAAGTGTGTGTGTAAAACCGTGGTCGTTGAACTCTGTTTAATGATAGTGGAAATCTCGCTAAATAAAGAGATAAATCTGTTTATTGTTAATTAAATCTGGAACCAAGGCCCGACCTGAGTTAAAAAACGAAGAGCATAGGAAGGAAGGCGATTAACCCGTGGTCAATCACTATTCCAAACCCGTGAGTGGATTAGCGAAATCGGACTGCCATATCGCACTGCTTTTTCAGAGATAAGCGGTATTTTCAAATTGGAAGCGATTCTATAGAAAAGTGGACACGTAGCTAAGGTGGGACCCCAAAAACCACCTTTTCGAATTGCCATCACATGTTAACGTTCGACATCGGAGCCCACACAATATTGAGGAAGGTTAATCGAGTGGTGATCACGTTCAAAAGTTGCAAGAAGGATAACCAAGGCACGAGGCGTGTATTTGATTGGGCTATTGATTATAGATGTGGGGCCCAGAGCCAAAGGGTTATTACAAAGTCATTTATTTAAAAAAAGCGTCGGGTATTTATATAAATTTCGAAGGATTAAACCCTTGGTTATAAGGTTTGGCGGTAGAATATAAAACCCGAGAGATATGTTTTAATTTTCAAAGTTTTTTGAATATGTTTATTTATCGAATTCCTCAAATTTGATAAATAGAACCAAAGAAGTTGGGGAAGACCATGTGGAGGAGGAGAATGGGGTTTTAGGAGGGAAATGCTCATAGAGCAACAATAGCAGACCATCTCTCCTTAGTGGCCGACCTTCAGACTTGTTGCTGTCAGTTAAAGTCCTGAGGCACTAATCGCATCAGAGACTTAAAATGGGTAGATTGAAAGACCAGCACTGAAGTTCCAATGCGATTAGCCCCTGTTCATATAAATCCCTGGGCCTATGGCTCTTCATATAAACCCACGGCCCCACAGATGGGTGCCAAGCCTTTTATATAACCCGCCCCGAGCCATAAAACCTTTTTTATTTCGTTAATATTTGAGTTTTTATAAAGAATTAAGGGTTTCCGCCGGTGCATGTTTTGAAACAGTATCCACCGTTGATCTTAAGCTGATGAAACGACCGGCACAATATAGCATTGCAAGTTTTTTTCAGGTGCATTTGTTCCCCCTTCCAATTTACATCCCTCGATGGATCCTCTGCTGTTGGATATATCTGCCATATCTTTTGATCCAACAACCCTTATTTGCTCTGATCATAAGCTTTTCCCTCTACTTGGAACCCCTACGATTCATCCTCCACCGTCAATCTGATCTACAGATCGATGGCCAACACTCTATAGCATCAACACCATTCAAATTTCTTCCCCCGCTAATCGCACCCATCCGATTGCATCTGGACCGTCCACATGTCCAGATCGGACGACCTAGATTTCATCTCCCGAGTTTGGTTTAAATCATGTGTTCCGCTTCATAATTTATTTGGCCAATCACAGCCATTGATCTTTGCAGATCAACGGTCCTTATTTAACCTTCTCTACCTTTGTATTATTTTCATTTAAAATCGCAGACGCGATCTCCGCCGTTGATGCTGACATCCAACGAACCTTATTAACTCCGAAAAGACTACCTCCTATGGGTCCTGCCTTCCTCGGTTTTTAATCTCAGCCATCCAATCCTTGATCCGATGGCCCATATTGAAAACCACCCCACCTATTATCACCCGTGCACTTATCTGTTATCATGCTCCTCCCACAGCCGTCAGATTTGAGACCCCTGATCTGACATTCGACGCGCGTTTTCGCATAATTTCAAGCGCGAAGGTTAATATCCCAAAATCACACGATAAAAGCTATTTTGGAGGTACACGTGTCAAGCAGGGATGCATATCGCGTTCCAAAAGGAAAAACCGCCTCCCCTCCTTATCGCTCCACGAAATCCATGGTTTTCTCCACCAAAACCACCTTTCCCCATTTCTATTATAAATTATCGCGTGCACTCCCCACCGTTGATCTTTGCAGATCAACAGCTCAGATCTAACCTGGCCATACACCATCGCCATCCTCCTCTCCAAAGGGTTTTCAACGTGCAATCTCCACCGTTGATCTCGTGGCCTGATCTCATCCGACGACCCACAATTGTCCCGAAACCCCAAGTTCAATTCCTTTGTATTTTTCTTCACCAAGGGTTTTTAACCTTATTTCTTCGCATTTTCTTCTATTTTCACAATAATGTGACCTCTTCACATTATTAATTCACTGCTAATCTCGACCATTGATCTTCTTGGTCCATCATAGATCAACAGTTTTGACTTAAAATCTCCTGCCGCTCTCCTCTTGACCACCACACGCAAATCTCCACCGTTGGATGTTGCCATCCAACGGCCATGCTTCTACCCGAAACCTCCAAAGCATTTTTTACCAAATATGCAAGATTTCTTAATTTTTTTTGTATTGTGCAAGATTTAAAAAGGGTTTTTCAAATGTTTTAAAAGAAAATGAGAACCGAGGGTCTCTGTCCTCCAGACTTTCGTTCATCATTCAAGAAAGCCTTATACATGGTTCAATTTCACGTTTCATCGATGAATTATGGGCATTGATGCCATATGGACCTTGTACACACCTGAAAATCAACAAGACACAGTAAGATTAAATTAAATAAAATAGTATCAGTGTTGAAGACCCAGACACAACAGAAATGAAGGATTAAATGTTAATCATACAGTTTAATGGATTACGGTTGAAAGTCGATTATCAAAGGCCTAATCCATTGAATTAAACACAGTTAAGGGAAAATCAAGGATATTTATCAGACAAAGGATGCCTCCACTGACACATAAGAGGCAAATTTATTCCTTTCAGCTACCAGATTGCCACCTGTGACTTCACAGCATTCAAACAAAGGCCAAGTAATGATCAGAACAGAGCATACCTGCCCCTTACAGCTGAATAGTTATTTTGAATCAAATAAGCTAATACAAACTATCAACAAATTTATTGCAAAAGATGACACAGAGCCTTAAAGTCAACATAAGCTTCCAGCAAGCTTAATTACTTAATGCAAACCAATTAATACATGAAATTATCTGTAAACTTCTCCCTTGAGCCCCTTAAAGGCCGAGAAGCATTAACTGTATTAATTGAACTTAGAATATCTTTTCTCTCTTTCGACCTCCTCATCCCTCTATAAAAAATTGTTGAGGACTCCATTGTAAATGTTGTTGGTTGGCTAGTTGATCATTAGTTGTAATACTGAAACACTCTGAAATAATACATAGTTTGTTGAAGTTGAAGAATAAATTGAAGTCTTGGAAGTCATGATGATGTTGTTGCATGCTTGTTCTTGAGAAGGCTCTATCATTGGATCCATGAGCTTGGTTTTTGGTGAAGTATTTTGAATTGTTTAATGTTTTCCCTCGTTTTCATTTTGTTCCATAAATTCTTACTACAGTAGGATGAAATTTTTAGGCTAAGAAATGACTCTTGGAAGCACCTTAGACCTGTTTATCCTTCATTGTTTTATGTTTTCTTCTGCTGAAGTATTTTATAGTCTTTAATCTCTCTCTTTATTCTTCATGCTTGTTTATTTATCTAATAGTTTGAATAGTTGGTTTCAGCATGATTTATGGTTTTCCCTTCTTGTTTTCTGCCACTTAAAGGCTTTTATTGAAGTCTCCCTTTGAATTATCTCTGTTTACAGTGAGCCAAGGAGGTCTGTTCTGAACATGCCCCTTGTCCTCACTTGAACAGTTGGCTTAAAGGTCTTTATAGTTGTGATCATAAATGTATTTAGGTGTTCCCTCTTTTATGACCGTAATTATTAGTGAATATTTTATGTTTTCTAAGTCATTTGAAATAAAATATTTGAGGAAATAGGTTGTTCCCCAGATCTTAGCTTTCATTTCATAAGTTTTTTTGAAATCATTATTTGCTTAAAGTGTGATTTGTAGAATTCATGGTAAGCCCTGTCTATCAAATAGCACCTTATTGTTCAAGTTATGCTTTCAAATTCCCTTTGTTGAGAATTAAACTTCTCTTTCCAAATCATTGATGTCCATCTCATTCCAAAACCAAAGGATCCTGCGGCCAAGTTAGATTTGCCCTTTGATATCCCATATCCATTGATAAGTTTTCCATGACCTCTTTTTGACTCCATTTCCCAAATGAAGCTGATATTTCCTCTTTCTGTCTATCTTTCTTAGACATTTTAGGTTCTGCTGTATCAATTTCAACCAACCAAACAAACAAACAGTTGCACTTAATAACTAGTCTAAAACCAATATTCAAAGCATACAAGATAAACCTTTTCAAAAACAAATAATTTGAGAGATCCCTCTCTGAGAGCAGGAGGACTAGATCCTGTAACTCTAAAGATTAGTTCTAATGTTGCCTTGTCTTTTGATTTGCCAAAATATCAAAACATGAGACACCAACAAACCTTAACTTTAACTTTACCCTAACCTTAAGGGTTTAGTCAGGTTAAGGTTAAGGTTAAGGGTTTTCTCAAGGTTAGGGTTAGGTTATAGTTAAGGTCAAGGTTAAGGTTAGGTTATGGTTAAGGTTAAGTTAAGTTTAATATTAAGGGTTTGGTTAAGGTTAGGGTTAGGTTATAGTTAAAGTTAAGGTTAAGGTCAAGGTTAAGGGTAAGGTTAAGGTTAAGGTTAAGGGTTTGGTCAAGGTTAGGGTTAGGTTATAGTGAAGGTTAAGGTTAAGTTAAGGGTCAAGTCAGGGTTAAGGTTAGGTTAAGGGTAAATTTAAGGTTAAGGTTAAGGTTTTTTCAAGTTTAGGGTTAGGTTATTGTTGGAGAGGTAAATCCCCTCTACGGACATAGGTGATCCCTACTTGCCCAGATCAAATCTAGCAACAATCAGACATGCAGTGACGTAGGTCTCTAGTTACAAAAATGAAAAAACATGACAAGTTGACTATCTCAGGTCCTACGCAATGGTCATTGGAGAAAGGAGGACTCTTCCCGTCCTTTGCTTTGGTGGATCACAATACTCCCGCTTAACATGTTCGAACACCTGCCCACATGCTAAGAAACACAACGATACACAACATAAAATCTAAATCTTGTAACTATACATCAATCAGAGAAATGTAATTCATTGCATCAAATAAATAGATACACGAATGAAACCATAAGCAAAGTCGCTTATCATTAATAATAACAAAAGAAAGATACAACCCAAGGCTCTGACGCTGGATCTTCCTTCAGCGGGTCGACAGCAGAGCATGTCTCAATGAATCTCATCGGGAATGGGATAAAGCTCTCTCTCTTTGGCTTGGATCTCAAAGGTTGTCTGGTGATAGTCTCCTTGCTATAGATTCATCTCTTCTTCTAGTGCTATCAGGACTAATAGCTTGCTAAGGGAAAATGGCAAGCTTATATAGATGGTGGAAGGGGAGTTGGGATCCCTAAAATTGTGGGATTGGCTCTATCCTCAAGGAATCTTCCATATTAGGTGGAAAACCACCTCCCATACATGGAGATCCAGAGCCAAACCTCCCAACTCATTTTAAAGACTCATTTAGGATTTTTTTGGAATCAAACTTCTGCCATTTATTTTTAAAAAACAATATTTATTAAGCTTGGTACGAGCAAGACACTAAGACAGAGTGCTAGTTGGCGTGCTCTCTTTGGTGGATGTTCCCCATTGGTGCGAGGGCTGAACTGGCTGGTCGCGCCAAGGCCAAAAAGTCATTTTTTATGGTTTTTCAAAGGAAACTTTCTGCAAAGGAATTATTGTCCTTGTTAAGGGGGATGCCTTGAAAGTGGTTTCAGGTTATGTCACTGCTCACAGGTCACAGGAAATTCCATCCAATTTGTGGGACGAGGGATTGCAGGGACAAAGAAAAATTACCGTGTAACAGATGCCCCCTAAAGCATGAGGCCCGAGAGAGAGAGAGGGGTGAAATGCTTTATGAGAACATGCCCAACTGAAAACACTACCGTCGGAAAACCTATGTAGATAAGTACAACTGATATCTCAAATACATGATATGTGGTATGGGCGCAACCATCCATAATAGAGTGTACAAGAATCAAGATCCAAGGTATGGACGCAGCCATCAAGTTAGGACAGAGGCAATCCCTACTAGCCCAGATCAGGTCTAGCAACAATTAGACACCCAGTGACGCAAGTCTATAGTTACAAAAATGACAAAACATGACGAGTTTCCTACCTCAGGTCCTACATAATGGTCATTGGAGAAAGGATGACGCTTCCTGTCCTTTGCTTTGGTAGATCACGATCCTCCCGATCAACATGTTCAAACACCTGCACACATGCGAAGAAACACAACAATACACATCATAAAACCTAAATCTTGTAACTATACATCAGTCAGAGAATATGTAATTCATTGCATCAAAGAAATAGATAGACGAATGAAACCATAATCAAAGTCGGTTATCATTAATAATAACAAAAGAAAGATACAACCCAAGGTTCTGACGCTGGATCTTCCTTCGGGGGTTCGACAGTGGAGCACATCTCAATGAAGCTCATCAGGAATGAGACAAATCTCTCTCTCTTCATCTTGGCTCTCAAAGGATATCTGGCGATAGTCTCCTTGCTACAAATTCAACTCTTCTTCTAGTGCTATTAGGACTACTAGCTTGCTAAGGTAAAATGGAAAAATTATATAGATGGTGGAAGGGGAGTTGGGATCCCTACAATTGTGGGCTTGGCCCTATCCTCAAGGAAGATTCCATGATAGGTGGAAAACCACCTCCCATACATGGAGATCCAGAGCCAAACCTCCCAACTCATTTTAAAGACTCATTCAAGAGTTTGTTGGAATCAAAATTCTACCATTTATTTTTTTTAAAAATGCCTTATTAGGCTTGGCGCGAGAGGGAAACTGGGACAGAGCGCCAGTTGGCATGCCCTCTTTGGTGAATTTTCCCCATTAGCGCAAGGGCTAAAATGGCTGGTCACACCAAGGCCAAAAAGTAAATTTTTAGGGTTTTTCAAAGGAAACTTTCTTTAGAGGAATGATTGTCCTTTTCAAGGGGGATGCCATGAAAGTGGTTTTAGGTTATGTCACTACTCACAGGTCATGGTAAAGGCCCTCCAGTGTGTGAGACGGGGGATTGTAGGGACAGTGACAAATTACTATGTAACATATGCCCCCTAAAGCATGAGGCCCAAGAGAGAGAGAGGGGTGAAATGCTTAATGAGAACATGCCCAACTGAAAAAACTTCCATTGGAAAACCTGCGTAGACAAGTACAATTGATATCTCAAGTGCATGATATGTGGTATGGGCACAACCATTGATAATAGATTGTACAACAATCAAGATCCAAGGTATGGACGTAGCCATCCAGTGAGGATCACTAAATAGACTCAGGTATGGTCGCATCCATCCAATCAATGAGTCATGTAACTAATCATGATAATCCACAAAATCTGTAGCCTAGATTCCATTGGACAAAACCCAGGGTCTTGCGCTCCATCTTGACCCGAACCGAGTACAAGTCCAAGCATGTGAATAAGTTAGCTGAAGTCGAACATGCAAGAACATTGTCTGATTACCAGCCAATGCTGAAAGTCGTTAACAAATGCGAGAGGAACCACCAATAATGACAATGGCCCTCAAGGTACTAGAGGTACAATCCACGGAATGTGAATAGTGAGCTGGTATCAAACACCCACAGAATCATTCAATCGAAGGCCAATGATGAAAATCTTGCGTCGAATGTGAAGAACCTGTTGTTGAGGCATGCAGGCTCCAAGGTACCCAAAGGGAGTCTCTAGATCAGCTTCCTGGATAATGAGTTAGAGTCAACAGGAAGTGACCTTGATCAAAGGTGGGCCATAGTGTTTCCCACATCATCGACACGAGACAGAAGAACATAATGTTTGTGAATCAAGATCAGATGAGAATTAGAGGAAGGTTGAAAACTGTAGAGGTCAAATTCTCTTGAACATATTGGCGGCATGAGACTGGATTTGGCAGTATTTTAAATCAAAGGAACTGAGGTCATGGTGACGTGGAAAAGAGCAGATGAGCAGTCAAAAGGGATAACCCAAACCCATGGAGGCAAGCAAATAGTGAGATGAGATGTCCCCAACATGACACAAATGCAAACGAGTGCCATGTTCAAGAGCGACATACTGCCGACACGACGATGATACTAGTTTCATTTTTCCCCCACCATTTCTAGCGAGTACCCCAATTATTTTTGAAAACAAGATTGAAGGGGATAGCATATGCTTGCGATATAAGTTTTTCCTTCGGAAAAATACAACCTAGTACATTTAACGAGACCTAGGAAGGAGGAATGTGAGTATCGTCATTATGACAGAATCTGATGTCATCAGTTTTAATGAGTCTGACAAAGGAAGAACTCATCATCTTTTCATGTTTAGAGAGTCTGAAAAGAGAGCAGAAAAGTAAAATCCAACAGTCCCTTTTCGTAGATAGTTCCTCAGATCCGAAAAGGAAGAAAACTTTGTCTAATAAAACCTCCTAGTCACGATAGGCTAGGGTATTCCTTTTTCGTAAATAATCTATCCCAGCCCGAAAAAGGGGTAAACGTATACTGGGTAGATGAAGTTTTGCAGCCAATTTAACAAGATCAAAACGACAAGCGACTCAACAATATTTTCATGTTTAGAGAGTTAGAAAAGAGTTGAAATATGACTCTAGTAGTGGCTTTTTCGTGTTTTTACCGAGTCTGAAAAAGTATAAAATACAACTCGTATCGTCGTCCTAGCCATGTTAAAACCTATTTCTTCACAAGAAAGTAAACATAAACCCATTTTTCGACAAAATATAATAAAATATTGGAAAAATAAGCTCCAAAACCTAATTTGACTTTGAAAAGTTATAAATATGCCAAAAATAGTAAAAACATATTTACTCTTACTTTTTACCTCTTGTGGAGAGCAATAGTGAGTTTTTCTTATGCGAACTTGCGGTGACGATTGTGGACGATCCAACACATCATTTCAGTTCTCATTTTTTCTAGGTAAGAGGCACTGCCGTTAGCTATGTTTTAATCCATTTTTTTATAGAATTCCACTGTGATTTTGAATTCCTGAGGGGATATTTGCAATTTTAGGGCTTTCCCAATTGGCGTGGGTATCGGGCATGGACCCGTGCCAATTGGCTCCTTTTTGCAAAGGGGTCACACCAGTTACCGCGACTTTCAGAAAATTAGTTGCGCCAATGGTACAAACTAAATTTTTGCTCAATTTTTATAAAAAATGAACCAATCAACTGGATTTTTTAGTGTTCAAAGGATCTAATGAAGTGTTTGTGACCATTTTGGTGCAGATACACAGCCACAATGGTGATCGAATGGAAAGAAATGGAGCGTAGTGAAGAAGATGAAATGGCCATGGAGAATGAAGCATGCATGAATGCTCTCCAGAATTGTGGCTTAAAAAAGTTCCTCTTGACACCATGTCTTAGGGCACAACCTAAATTGCTACAATATTTAGTTAGTATTTGGGACAAGAATGAGGAGAAGTTTAGGCTTTGAGACCAAGTGTTGGAGCTCGAAGTGTCTGACGTTACTTCATAACTGGATTGTCCCAGAGAGGTCTAGTCTCGATCATGACAGGTGCTAGGCCTTCTAGCGACAAAATGTCAATGGTAATGGAAAGAGTGTTCCAAGGGGCACAGATAGGATCAAGTAGCGGGAAAGTTGACATCCACACAATTCTCGATCTAGCACTTAGGGTGGTGCTCCATACCATTATGTGGGCTGCAGGGTCACAAGCACCGCACGAGGCTACTAAAACATAGCTCCTCTTAACATTTGAATGCATGAACCTAACACTATTCGATTGGGACACTATCATAACAATGAATATCAAATGGCAGTTGACGAAGTGTAAGAAGACCAAACTGAAGCAGTTTGGGTACAGATCTATCTTGGTATCATTCATCCTTGAATGACTATCAATATTACAGGGCCAGGGGGCGATAGTCACCGATCCACCCTTGAGAGACCCATGAATGGCTCGATGGGAAGAACTCATGCCTAGATTAGGAGGGGGCCAGCAAATCTCATGGAGGCCTCAGTTCTTTTTATGTCCTCGGTGACAGTTGATTGTCATAGAGGATTGGCCCTATGCCGTTACTGACTTCATGGGAGACCCAGATCTTCCACTCCCGAAGGGAGAAGACTGGGATGAGGAACTGGGTAAGACTCTTTTTTATTTTGTTTATTTTAAGATTTTTTTTTTTGGTATACATGCATGTTCTAAAATACAATCCTATGTGTGTGCATATTTTGTCCTAGAGAGGCCCTCTGGGATGTCGTCGATTGCACGAAGGACCCTACTTTCCTATGACCCTCAAGGCAAGGGTGGCGAGGGGAGTGAGCTAGTTCAGAACCTAGAGGGAATCGCACGTGGGATCCCAGATTAAACTTGCCTAATAGATGTCCCATTGGCTTATCAGAGGCACACCGTGGGGGTGCCTAATAACCTTCATCATTTACTGAGGTGATTGGTGCAGGCAGTGACATGCTACCACGAGCACTATGCTGATTAGTCATATAGGCTTTTCATTTGCACATTTTTGAGAGACATGTTGTCTCCGAATATTATTAAAATAGACATGTATATTTTTAGGGTTTTATGTGATGTACACAAACTGCAAACATTTAAACATACACACACACACACACACACACACACACACACACATATATATATATATATATTTCTGGATGGATCTTTTTACATATGATGATTTTTTTTACAAGTTGCGTAAATGTCTATTGAAAACCGTGTTAGCTACTGCATCTATTAACGCATTCATGTGTTTGAGTATGTGTTGATATGTAATGTAATAAAAATTCCTTTCCAGCAGACGAATACGTAGATACAGTCGTAAAATGGATGGGTTCCTAACTGAATAATGACCATTGAGTTGTAACACTACAAGCTGTGAGTCCATATATATAAGTAATGCACAAATACTGAGGTTAACAGCCTCGCTTAATAATTCCAAAACGACACTATACTCCACGACATTATTTGTGGTAGGCCCTAGACAAACACCTTGTAAATTTACTAACTCACCAGCAGGATTGTAGATTACCCAGGCTACCAAGGACAGATTCTTGGTACTGCGAGAGGCACCATCTGCGAAACCGAAAAAAGGAGTAATAGAAATATGCACAATCAGGAAGACCCAATCAACAGAAAAACGCTTACAAAGCACACCACGCCGCACATGCACAAAAAATGAAATCACTCACTTATGTACACACACCACACAAGAATAATTAAAATGTAGTACTTCTTGAGGTACAACCCATTTCTAGGTTGCACCAAAGGAATACCTTCATAGTCGATTAGCTCATAGGCTCCATTTCTTAATACTCGTTTGATGATATAGGGCCCATGCCACATGGGCTGGAATTTGACCGCTCCAAGTTTATCATGTGCTTGGTCATATAGGAGGACAAGGTCCCCTTAAATAAAAGAATGTAGAGAAACTGATTGATCAAAATGGGCTTTAACACGCTTTTTCTGTGCCTCAATAACCAAAGCAACTAAGCGGCGGGTTTCATCCAGTCATTCCAGATACAGGAGACATTCTTCCTCCGAGGAAGTGTCGGGCAGTAATTCCACAACCAAATTCAGTGAAGGGATCTCACATTCAACCAGGAGAGTCACTTCCAGACCATACACCAACTGGAAAGGTGTGAACCCAGTGGCGCTCTCTACTGACGTATGGTAGGCCTAGAGAGATGAGAAAAATTGGAGATGCTAGTTGGATTTGTGAATACCAATCATTCGTTGAAGCATCGTGGTAAGTACTTTGTTCACAGCCTCAACCTGGCCATTCGCCTGAGGGTATTATGGTGTTGAGTTGTCATGGTGCAAGCCCAACTTCAATGTCAGCTCGGCCATCATGTAATCCCAAAAATGAGTGCCATGATTGGTGACAACAGCCTGAGGAACTTTGAAATGCATAATTACAAGTTTGAAGATGAATTTAGAAGTTGTATTACCGTCGACAACTAATGTAGGCATCACTTTGGCCCACTTGGTGAAGTAGTCCACAACAACAATTATATAAGGATGCCCCCCGGCCGAGTGAGGGTTACATGTCATAAAATATATTCCCCATTTAGCAAAAGGGCCTATGGTAATGACATGATGCAAAGGTAGGGGTGGCACATGCATCTTACGCTGAAAGACCTCGCACGCATGACATTTTCGAATTGCAAAAATACAGTCTTTGAATATAGACAACCAAAAGTAACTCGTATGTAGAATTTTCTGGGTGGTAGCATATTCGGACATATGACCGCCACAGGCACCACTATGATAGTCATTTAGGACTTTCTCAGCCTCTTCCAAGGTCAAGCATCAGCGAAGCACAGAATCAACTCCGACATGATACAAGGTATCTCCAACAATGCAATATCGTTTAGATTGATGCCGAACGCGACATCGAGCATCCTTCGTCAATTCGGATTGAAAAGTGGATGTTTGAAGGTACACGATGATGTCACCATACCATGGATCATGAGTGCTGATAAGAAAGCGTGTTTCATCCTAGATATGATCCTCGGATTTGGATGGAACAGAGTCTGTCGGGAGAGAGCAGATAAGATCAGAAAAAACCAATGATTTTGTCGATTTAGAAGTGGTGAAATCTAAATCAAACTCCTGAAGGATGAAAATAAATTTGGAGTACTTGCCCCCCAGCAATTGTCTAGAAAAGATATATTTCATGGGGTTGCAGTCGAAAATCACGGTTATCGTATGCAACAGAATGTAATGGTGGAACCGATGAATGACCTGGACCACGGGCAAGCGCCAAGTTCTAGACATGGGCATAGCATGTTTCAGTGTCGAGAATATCCTGAGACAGATAGTAAACTACATGTTCATTTTCTTCATTGTCATCATGTACTAGAACCATAGCTATCGTGTTAAACACAGCGGCCAAATAAAGGGTAAAATCGTGATGATACTTGGGAGGACGTATTAACGGAGCATTGACGAGCAACGTTTTAAGCTTATTGAAGTATTTCTGGTCAATCTCGTCCCAATGGAAGGGAATGTCCTGTTTCAAAATTCATGTAAACCCCTTGGCCACTTCCGCATAGTTTGTAATAAAGCGACATAAGAAGTTTGCTTTCCCCTGTATACTCTGAAGCTGATGTAACGAGGATGGGGATGGGAGGTTAACGATGGCCTCGACCTTGAGGGGGTCAAGGATAATTCCATCTTTGGAGACGATAAATCCAAAAAGACGACGAGAATCCACGCAATAGATGCACTTGTGAGGACTGAGCCTAATATTGTAACGTCTGCAACGGAGGAAAATCTGGCGGAGGTGTTCAGGATGGTCCTCACGCTGAGCTGAATGGGCCAACAAATCATCCAAATACGGTTGAAAAATATGACGTATGTCATGGAAAGCATAGGACATAGCACGCTAGAAGGTGGCCCCAGTGTTTTTCAAGACAAACAGGAGCTTCTTGTAAGAAAAAGTGCCCCATGGACAGATAAAGGCAGTCTTATGTTGATCAGCGGGTAAAATATTAATTTGATTGTAACCCGAGAAGCCGTCCATGAGGGAATAAATCTCACTCCCCGTGCAATCATTGATGATTTGATTTATAAAAGGAGTGGGATAATTGTCCTTAGGACATGCCTGATTGATGTCTCGGTAGTCAACACACACCCATATAGTGCCCTGCTTCTTATCTATAGGGACAATATTAGAAACCCATTCTATGAGGGGGATTGGATATATAAAGCCTGCGTTAAGAAAATTTTCAACTTCTGCCTTTATAGCTGCAGATTTTTGGGGAAGCACTGGGCGCAGATGCTAATGCACGGGCTTCGCACCTGGATATGTGGGAATCTCATGCATGACTATACTGGGATCAATCCCAGGCATCCCTTCATAGGACCATGTGAAAACATCTCTGAATTCGCAAAAAAGGCTCATGTATACTTGAATCTCTTCGGGAGAACAATTAACTCCCACGTGAAAGTTCTCGACTACCTCCAGTTTGACAGAGATGTCAATAGGCATGGTTTGTGTGATGTTACTCAGATTTCCCTTCGAAAGAACCTTGTGAGTCAATATCAGTGTTCGAAGAGGCGGAGTGGGAACTTGAGATGCGAAGCGCTCTAGACAATTAGGCATTGCCCCCAGGCTGGGCATGAATAAGGAACGATGATGTCCATCGCTCCACGGTAGATCTTCAAGAGACATCATTTCAATGATAGCTTTGTCAGAGGGGAATACCTCTCTTAAATGATCGGGCAAATCTGCATTGTCGAGCCAAGGGGATTGAGAATATACATCTAGAGCCATTCTCAAAGGAGCATGTTCAGAAGGAGGGGGATCTGATGCAGCGACGGTCTCGTAATAATTGATCTCAACTGGAGTCAAAGGAATGAACTAGAGTCAAAGGCATCTAGTTAGGATCAGTAAAAAAACTCAGGTATGGTCGCAGCCATCCAATAAATGAGTCATGTAACCAATCATGATATTCCAGAAAATCGTAGCCTGGATTCTGTCAGACAAAATCCAAGGTCTTGCGCTCCATATTGACCCGAAAAAAGTACAAGTCCAAGCATGTGAATAAGTGAGCTGAAGTTTAACATGCACGAACATCGTTTGATTACTAACCAATGATGAAATCCATTAACAGATGTGAGAGCAACCACCGATAATGAATGGCCCTCAAGGTACTATAGGTACAATCTGCAAAATGTGAATAGTGAGCTATTTTCGAACACCCGCAAAATCATTCAATCGAAGGAAAATGATGAAAAACTTGCGTCGAATGCGAAGAACCTGTTGTTGAGGCATGCAGGCTCCAAGGTACCTAAAGGGAGTCTCTAGATCAGCTTCCTGGATAATGAGCTGGAGTCGATAGGAAGTGACCTTGATCAAAGGTGGGACATAATGTTTCCCACATCATCAACACAAGATAGTGGAACATAATTTTTGTGGATCAGGATCAGATGAGAATCAGAGGAGGGTCAAAAACTGCAGAGGTCAACTTCTCTTGAACATGTCAGTGGCACGACACTGGATTTGGTAGTATTTGACATCAAAGGATTTGAGGTCATGGTGACATTGCGAAGAGCATATGAGAGGTCAAAAGGGATAACCCAAACCCATGGAGGCAAGCAAATATCGAGAAGAGATGTTCCCAACTCAACATGAATGCAGACGAGTGCCATGTTCAAGAGAGACATACTGTTGACTCGAAGATGATACTGGTTTCATTTTTCCCCCACCATTTCTGGAGAGTACCCCAATTATTTTTGAAAACAAGCTTGAAGGGGATAGCATATGCTTGTGATATACGTTTTTCCTTCAGAAAAATCTAACCTAGTACATTTAACGAGCCCTAGGAAGGAGGAACTTGAGTATTGTCATCACGATAGAATCCAATGTCATCAGGTTTTAACGAGTCTGACAAAGGAAGAACTCGATGTATTTTCATGTTTAGAGAGTCTAAAAAGACAGTGGAAAAGTAAACTCGATAGTCCCTTTTCCTAGATATTTCCTCAGATCCGAAAAGGTAGAAAATTGTGTCTGAGAAAACCTCCTAGTCGCGACAGGCTAGGGTATTCCTTTTTCGTAAATAATCTATCCTAGCCTGAAAAAGGGGTAAATATATACTTGGAAGATGTCGTTTCATAGCCAATTTAATGAGATAAAAATGACAAGTGACTCGACAATCTTTTCATGTTTAGAGAGTCTGAAAAGAGATGAAAAATGACTCTAGTAGTGACTTTTTTGTGTTTTTACCGAGTCTGAAAAAGTATAAAATACAACTCATATCGTTGTCATAGCTGTGTGAAAACCTGTTGCTTCACGAGAAAGCAAGCGTAAAACCCATTTTCGATAAAACATATAATAAAATATTGGAAAAATAAGCTCCAAAACCTAATTTGACTTTGAAAAGTTATAAATATGCCAAAAATAGTAAAAACATATTTACTTTTACTTTTTACCTCTTGTGCAGAGCAATAGTGTGTTTTTCCTATGCAAACTTGCGGAGATGATTGTGCATGATCTAGTGCATCATTTCAGTTCTCGTTTTTCCCAGGTAAGAGGCGCTACCCTTAGCTATGTTTTAATCCATTTTTTTATAGAATTCCATTGTGATTTTGGATCCCTGAGGGGATATTTGCAACTTTAGGGCTCACCCAATTGGCGCGGGTATCAGGCACAGACTCGCACCAATTAGCTCCTTTTTGCAAAGGGGTCATGCTAGTTGACGTGACTATCATCAAAACAGTTGTGCCAATTGCGCAACCTAAATTTCCACTCAATTTTTAGTAAAAAAATGAACCAATCAACTGGATTTTTGAGTGTTCAAGGGATCTAATGAAGTGTTTGTGACCATTTTGGTGCAGATACATAGCCACAATGGTGATCGAATGGAAGAAATGGAGCATAGTAAAGAAGACAAAATGGCCATGGAGAACGAGGCATGCACAAATGCTCTCCGGAATTGCGGCTCAAAAAAGTTATTCTTGACACCATGTCTCAGGGCACAACCTGAATTGCTGTAATATTTAGTCAGTATTTGGGAAAAGAACGAGGAGAAGTTTAGGCTTTGAGACCAAGTGTTGGAGCTCGAATTATCTGATGTTTACTTCATAACTGGATTGTCCCGGAGAGGTCCAGTCCCGATCATGATAGGTACTAGGCCTTCTAGTGAAAAAATGTCAATGGTAATGGAAAGAGTGTGCCCAAGGGCACAAATAGGATCAATTAGCATAAAGGTGGTGCTCCATACCATTATGCAAGCTGCGAGATCGCAGGCGCCACATGAGGCTACTAAAACACAACTCCTCTTAGCATCTGAATGCATGAGCCTGACACTATTCGATTGGGCCACTGCCGTAACAATGAATATCAAACGGCAGTTGACAAAGTGTAAGAAGACCAAACTGAAGTAGTTTGGGTATGGATATAACTTGGTATTGTCCATCTTCGAACGACTACCAATATTCTAGGGCCAAGGGGTGATAGTCGTCGATCCACCGTTGAGAGAGCCACGAATGGCTCGATGGGAAGCACTCATGCCCAGATCAGGAAAGGACCAACAAATTTCATGGAGGCCCGAGTTATTTGTATGGCTTTAGTGACAGTTGATCATCGTAGAGGACTGGCCCTATGCCAGTACCGACTTCACGGGAGACCCAGATCTTCCACTCCCGGAGGGAGAAGACTCTTTTTTATTTTTTTTATTTTATTATTATTTTTTTTTGGTATATATGCATGTTCTAAAATTCAATCCTATGTGCATGCAGATGTTGGCCTAGAGAGGCCCATCATGATGTTTCTGATCGCACGGAGGACCTCGCTTACCTATGACCCTCAAGGCGAGGGTGGCGAGCGGAGTGAGCTAGTTCAGAACTTGGAGGGAATCGCTCGGGGGATCCCAGATTATGCTCGCCTAGAAGATGTCCCATTGGCTTATCAGAGGCACAACGTGGGGGTGCCTAGTCGCCTTCATCGCTTATTGAGGCAATTGGTGCTGGCAGTGACATGATACCACGAACACCAGCTGATTAGTCATCTAGGCTTTTCATTTGAACATTTTTGAGAGACATGTTTTCTCCAAATATTATTAAAACAAACATGTATATTTTTTGGATTTTATGTGATGCACACAAACTGCAAACATTTCAACACACACACACACACACACACACACACACACACACACACACACACATATATATATACTTTTGTATGGATATTTTTACATATGATGATGTTTTTAACATGCTATAAAAATTTCTAATACAATGTTATCTAATGCATTAGTTACGTGATTTTCATAACAAACGACCCAATGGAAAAGTTCACAAAATTCATCACATCAATCATATTTTATTTTTACACAAGCTTAAAAGCACACATGCAAACTATGCTTGGAAATGAGTTTTATTTTTATGCAAGATTAAAACACAAATGTAAACTATGCTTGAAATGAGGAAAACCGGGCATGCCCCCAACATCGTGTCTCAATTCGAGGTACATGCCCCCAAAGCTTCACTCCATAGGAAATGGAGTGAAGGTTCTGTTATCACTCAGGTTTTCCTAGAAGTTGTGTAAGAGGAAATTATACCCGAGGTAACCACAAACCAACCTTTTAGATGCAGAATCTAGCCAATCTGCATCCAGAGAGGGCTCTCTCTTTATGATTTATCTTTGTTTCTTGGAAAGTTTTAGGCTAGTTATAGATTCAAGAGTTTGTTTTGGGAAAATGGTGGAATCCACAAACTAAGGGCAAGGTTGAGAGCTTTCAGTCCATTGGGCTATGGAGTCAAAGGATGGCTTTACTAGATTTCTATTCTAAACACAAGATGGTATTACAGGGCAAGATAGCTAGACAGAGAACAATCCTTAAAATTTAAAGTGGATGGGATGATCTTGAAGGGATGAAAGGCAGCTAAGAATCTTTCACCATGTTCAAAAGAGAGAAATGAGATGACTACAAACAAAGAGCAATGAAGAATTATTTATTATAGTAATCAACAATGTTTAAATTAGCAAAGCAAGAGCACTTAAGAATTCATGCTTATAACTAATTTAGAAGAAAACATTAAGAACAACCACATTTGAAATCAGAGTACAATTAAGCAAATTCTGATTCAATCCTTTATGTAAATTATTTAGAAATGGATATGAATGATATTATAAACTAATATAAAACTTCAGACAAAGGGTAGAAAGACTTATTGAACTGTAGTCCAACACATGAATCCTGCAACAAGTCCAGTGCTTTAAATCGTCATCCAGTAAGCCACGAATAAATTTCTCCAAAATGCTTTTTATTCCGAAAATCTCAATGTTACAACAGAGTAATAGAATCCACCCTCAACACTCTCTTTGAGGGTTTATTTATACACTAAATAATTGAAAATATCTCACACTATCCTAGCCCATATTTTGGGGTGACTAAAGATTAATTTACAAGTAAACATGAGACAAATGGTCTCGTAGATAGAATAATAAGTAACTGCTGATGTGATGTTTCCTTTCTTTATGGATGTGTTGGAGGCAAGTGCTGAAAAAGAGTTTATTGCTGTCTTCTGGAGTAATTTCTTTGCTTGTTTGATACTCTTTGTCTTTACGGATACTCTTTAACCTGTGTAACTGATACTCTTTCATCTGTACTCATTTTTACCATTTACCTGATAGTAAAGATAAATTCTCATCCTGAAAATAACTTTTATAGAATTTCCAACATTTCATTCCACCATTGATTATCTGGTATCATAGTCCTTTTGAGCTTTCTCAATGTCTCATCTGCTTCTGTGAGTTTGTAAAAGGTGGGCTCATTAGGAAATAGATAATTTATTTCATGTTCCAAATGAAATAAATTCCTCACTCTATCATAGATGTTTCTCCCTGTTGGTAATGTTGATTGTGGTAAACTAGGAGAACAAGCAGATGTATTTTGAGCATGAGCATTTATTTTCTTTATATAGGTTTCTAAGTCCATTACTTGATCCTCTAAGAGCATAGGACTTGGTAACCCACTGTCCAACAAAGCTTGGAATTTCTCTCTGAAAATATTGATATCAACCAAAATATCTGTGCACTTCCTTTCTAAATTCTGCATGAAAGTTCTCTTGATGAAAACTCTCTTTATTTCAAAAATTGTGCCTGTCCTGTCATCAATCCCTAACACTGCAAGCTGTTGCTTTGTCCGGGTGTTCAAAATTGAATAAGCTGATTGGCCTGCTCAGGCCTGCCTCTTAATTCATTTCTGGTTCTGTTTATTTCTTCTTGGGCTATTTTAACCAACTCATTTTGTTCAAAAATAGCTTGAATAGAGGGCCAAATACCCTTTATTAACTCAATGATGTTACCCCAAAGAATGTCATTTATTTCCTTTAAAGGCTTCTCCAATGAAAGATCTTTTTCCAAAGCCTGAACCAATTTTTCTAACCTTTTTATTTCCCTGGTGTTATGAGTAGCTGTCTTTTTAGATGTATCATATTTTTCCTCCAATTTTACTAATTGCAATTTCGTTGCTTGGAGTTCTGTGACCCTTAGTTGTAGACTTTCCATCTGCTTTATTAATTCATCAGAACTCAAACCAGAAGTGTTTACCTGGGATGGTTGTGTTTGCTGCCCTGTTGTTGTAGTACCTGTTGTTGATGTCTGCCTGATAGTTTCCTGTTCCTGCAAAGCTTGTTCCAATTCCTTCTCCGTTTCACTTAGTCGCTCGGTCATATTTAGGAGCAACTCCATTATTTCTTCCTGTGAATTCCCTTTTAGAACTTCTTGGGTCTGAGGGTGCCTTGAGGCTGGCAATTTTAGCTGCTTCCTCAGTGCAGCTATGTCATCATCTTTCTTTTTTATTAATGCCTCAATACTTTTAATGTCTTTGGGGTTATGACCCAAGCCAATGATTATGTCTTCTAAAGACTTTATTCTATTATCTTTAGCCTGTGAAGAGGCCTTCTCAATTTGAAATTGTGCAGTTGTGTTATTCAAAGAATCCTGCAGCATTATAGCTGCCATGGCCTTATTGGTAAGAGTAGAATAGACCATTTCCCCAGTTTGTCTGTGTAGCTCTATCTGGTCCAAAGGATGGATATCCTTTGCCAAAACTTCAAAATTTGTCCTGATGTAGTCAGCTGCAGTAATGGGTTTTGGCACTTTTGACTTAAAGTGACTCATTATCATTTTTCCTTGTGACATGTCAAATGCTGACATTAGCCTTTCTTGATTATGGGGAGCCATTTTCATATATTGATCATATACCTTCATTTTTAATGGATCATTCTTTGCTTTAATATTAATGAAGGTTCTTTTAATATCCCCTGTGTCTGTCCTTGGTGGTCTGAAAGAGGATACCTCAGTACTTAATTGCTTTTGTAAAGCTTTTCCTTTCTGTCCTGTGTTTGTTTCACTAACTGTGTCAGTTAGTTGACTGTCTTCCCTTCCATCATCAAACACTTCATCTATGATTTCCACATCTAGAAGTGGATCTGATTTATGTTTTTTAGTTTGATGTACCTGTGAGGTCCCTTTTGGAGGTGTGGTATCTGGAACCTGCCTCTTCTTTCCTATTTCCACATTTAATGGAGTTTGCAACTCTGGAACTTGTGTGTGCTTTGCCTGTGTGGGAGAAATCTGTGATTGTTCAGGTGCTTTGGAATTTTGTGGTTTCTCCGCCATGACCAAAGTTTCAATGACCTGGATTGCAGGTTCCTTTCCTTTGCCCTTTGATTCTGCTGCAACTGATGGACTGCTTTCCTGTAATGTGTGCTGTAGAGTTGCTGCTGAAGAAGTGCCAATGTAGGGTACCTGCACTTGACCATAAGATTCTAGGTCAAAGTTCTTCTCAACATCTTTCATAATTTTATTCATTTTGTCAGCTTCACTTTCTTCCTCAACAAGTGTTCCTTCAACCCATTCATCTTGATTGGCATATTGTTCTAGATCAGGAATCTTGTGGTGTATATAAGGGGATGATTTATTCTTTAATATCTTTTCACAAATAAAACCAAATGGGTCATAAGGAACCCAACGGAAAGATGTTTGGAACTTTCTTTGTAATATATTTTCTGCCTCTCTCTCGGCCTCCCTAGAGTTGCAGATGAAAGGACCTAATTGAATTTTGATCCTTAATTGAGCTTTCTTCTTTACACTACAAAAATGGATCACATCTGAATTGTTCATTTGCCTGAAGTATTCCAAGGAAAAAATCCTCATGGGCACATATCTTGGTAACCTGAATGGATGTAATTCACATCCATAAATTCTGATGACTGTATGGTTTTGATACAAATACCAATCCCCAACTTTATAAGTCCTTAAAAGTTGCAAGGTCTTTTTTATTTCATTACTGAGCCTTGGGGGAGAGATTCCTGTTAACAAAGTTGTTGCGGGATATACAAACTGATCAATAAATTCAGTATAGGAATAGGGGGAATCAGAGGAAGAATGAATTATGGGGGACCAAAATATGACTGACCTGGGGTTTCCCTTGGCATCAAGTTTTTGAACAGGGAAAGGGAACTTTTCTGAATGATAGTAGATAATGAGATGATAGATGACTGAGGAATATTTAAAAAAAATTTCATCATCTAGCCTCATGAATTGATCATGGATCTTGTTGGCTATGAAGGAGGCAAAGTCATATTTAATCTCAGGAGGTTGCCCAGGAGTAAAAATGGATAGAAAAACCAAGGTTATCTCATCCACATATTCACTGGTGTTGAATCCCAAGACAAAAGATATCATATTTACAATGAGCCTTCCCAATGTATTGAAATAATAAAAACCATAGGGAGGAGACCCTTTTGGCTGATGCTCAGGCACCATGAAATTCTGACACATGGATTTTAGCTTTTCTGGGGTTAATTGCCTGGTCTTCTCAATCAATTCTTCCATGGAAAATGGTGCTAGTTCTTAGTCTGGTTCAAAGTGTAACATGGCATTGATAGCCTGGGGAGTAATGGGAAACATAACACTTTGATCAGGAGCTATTACAGCCCTTTGAGTGGGATCATAATTTGAATGGCAATAATGGATGATTTCTGGGAAATAAATGACTGAAGGGATGAGATACCTTGGGAGATTGGATTCCCACAACCCTATAAGATCTTGCCCCTTTGAGTATTCGTCTCTGCAGCGAAAATAACTCAATAGGGGACTTTCATCAAAATGCAAGTCTTTAATTTGGAAATCTTTATCTACCAAAGGTAAATATTCCAATTCACGGTGAGGGGCATTCAGTGGAGTGATATTCAAAGCTGCCGGGGCCTCCATTTTGGTTCTTGTGGATTCAAAACGGAGGTTTATGGTTTTCTTCACAGGTCGGGCGTGATTTCTAAAATGAAGGGAATTGACCCAAATGCAGTTTCAGGGAGCAATTGTACAGCTTTTAAAACCTCTGGGGGAAATCTCAGTGGTGAGTTTTAATTATCAATTCAGTAGAAAACAGGGAAAACAAATTTTATACTGAAGTTCGGGGCGCTGTGAGATAAATACCTGTTTCTGGATGAAAATTGGCTTTTAACAGGTATCAGGCGATGGCGGGAGTGTACTCGAACACAAGTGCAGTGGAATCTTGGAGCGA
>JAXQQM020060335.1:0-24451 GCA_034641835.2 Pinus albicaulis | reverse complement strand
TTTCTCCCCGCCGATGTGAATTAGCCCCTTCTCCCTGGCTCCTGGTCACCTTATCTTCCACAGGACCACTCCCTGGCACCTTTCCTTAAGCCCCTCTTCCCTTATCCTCTCTTACCCCGCACCCTTTGTAAAACACCCTTCCTTTATATTTTCTCCATGCACTATTAACAAAACAATAGTGGGCCAACGTCACTTTCTTGGCCCCACCTCCCATTACTTCGCCACCCATCCAATCAACGCATGCCACCTGCCTCCCACTAAGACCTCACTCGAGCACTTCTATCCATCGCGCTCCCTTGTAGCCGATGCATCTTCCCTCCCAGATCCAACGGTCTATGATCAATATCGCGTGACTTTCGCATCCAAGGTTTAACGTCCCAAAGTCGCGAGAGACTGGTGGTATTGTGGAGGACGCGTGGTGCGATATAACTATATCATGTTCCCTCTGGGAAAAACCACTTACCACCCGAGGGTCATGCGAAAACCACCAGCGGTATTTTGAAAACTACTTTTCCCTTTTTTGCACCAAGTATGGTTTTTAAACCGGTTTTTCACGAGTTTTCCTCCATGAAACATCCTCCGTTTCTATGCCTACATATTTCACTATCTCTCACTACTCCATTTGCCTCTGCTAGCCTCCAAAGAAATTTTTCCAATCATGTAAGGTTTCATAACATATTTTATGGTTTTGTGCAGGTGCTATGGCGGTTTTAAGGGCCAAAAACCCCCCCACAGTCCATAAAAGGACGGGCCAGAGGGTGATGGCTTTCACAATCCAAACAAAGGCCAAGTAATGAAGAAAGGGACTGCCATGGTTCCGTTTCGTGGCTTGATTGGTGCTTATGAGCATGGATTATGCAATCAAACCCTCGGCGTACCAGAAGAAGTCTTGCACACTGCAGAACAAAGAAAAATCAATGAAATAGGAAGAAAAGCCTGAAGATACAGAGATTAAAGATTTAAAGATGAAGGGTTAAAGGCCGAGAACCAAAGAAAAAATATTAAAAGTTATTCCAGACAGCAGAAAATTTTTAAAGCAACAAAGACAGAGGATATTGAAGATAAAGCGTTATGCTTAAAAGTTGAAGGTTAAAGGTTAAAAAACATTGTTTAAAGGTTTGAATCAATCATAAAAGGAAAAAGGGCAACAATATTACATTATAAAGGCCAAAAAGCAATATCAAGGCCTGAAATCAGTTAAAAAGTCAGCAAAAGAACAAGTGGAAACAAATTGAAGATCGAAGAAAGCATGATCAGCCTCAAAAACACAAAATTAGAGTCAAAACAGAGTATCAAGGTATACAGAGATAGATAGAAGTGTTAAAGGTTTAAATTAGCAGTTCAAGGCTAAAAGAGCCTTGAAACACAGTTAATTGATGAAATAAAGGCAGATTAGGCCTAAAGAGCAATTTCAGAATTAAATCAAGAAGACTTAGGCTTAAAGATAGCCTCGAATATATCAAAGGAGCAGTTATTCACTTGATAAATCAAAAGTGACACCTTTCACTTACTTTGTATCTCAAAAGACAAATTGGTAGTTATTACACAAAAAGATATTTTAAAACTGTCAGATAGTTATTGTAAAAGGCAGAAAAGAGTCTCAAAGTCATATTTTCAGCTAATTTATCCTTAGGAAGTAAAGATATATTTAATACACATATAAGTAGTTGAGAAACATTCCTACCTTATGCCTTGCATGGTTTTTAAGGATAGGAGTGCATTTATTGTGTCATTAATGACATTCTGAACCCTAGATAGTTCCACCCCCTCATTTGCAGCATAAATACTGCATTTGAACTCATTGTATGGGGGCATTTTGATAACTCTTTGAAGTAAACATAGTTCTGCTGAGATTGAAGAGAAATTGACGTACTGGAACCTGTGGATGTTTTGACCTGTTTGTGGATGGAGAAAGCTCTGTCATTGGATCCCTGAGCTTGGTTGTTGGTGAAGTATTCTAAACTATTTAATGTTTTTCCTTTTTCCATTCTATTTTCATCATCTCTTGCTTACAGTAGAGTAAAATTTTTAGGCTAAGAAATGTCTCTTGGAAGCACCTTAGACCTATTTACTCTTCACTGCCTTTATGTTTTTCATCTGTTGAATTTTTTATTGAGTAGTTTAACTGCTTTTCAACCCTTAAGCTTTTTTATTTCAACAATAGTTCAATACAATGGCCTCAACAATGATTTATGGTTCTCCCTTCTCGCTTGTTGCCCTTTGAAAATTGTTTTTGAATTCTCCCTTCAAAGTACCATTGTCCAAAGTCTACCAAAGAGGTATGTTTTGATCATACCCTTTGTACATGCTCAAGTAATTGTTTTGAAGGTCTTTATAGCTGTAATCACAGATGTTTAGGAGTTCCCTCTTCTATGAATGCAGTTATTTGTGAATATTGAATGTTTTCTTATCCTTGAAAGTGAAATCTTTGATGAAATAGAGCGTTCCTCGACTCTTTGATTTCATTTTGAAAGTTTGTCTTGAAATTGTTATTTACTGAAGTGTGATTTGTAGAATTCATGGTTAGCCCTGTCTATAGAATACTTCTTCATGTTCAAATGATGTTTTAAGTCCCTTTGTTGGACAGTACATATAATTAAGGATTCTTAACTGCCCCTAGTTCTACTTTTCATTCTAAAAACCTTGATGTTCATTTCATTCCACCTGAAAAATTTGAAGATCCAACAGCCAAGTTATATTTTCCCTTTGATACCCCTAATTCATCTACAAAATTGTTACAAACTTCTACTTGACTCCATTTCCCAATGACTTATATATTTCCCTTTCCTATCTATGATGCCTAGATCATCATGTCCCACAAAACAATCAAACAAACTCATGCTTAATAACTAGCCTAAAATTCAACCTTTTACAAGAAAACAATTCATATCTTTGCAAACATATTGAGAAATCCCTCTCTGAGACTAAGAGGGCTAGATCCTAGAGCTCTAAAGACTGGTTTACATGTTGCCTTGTCATTTGGTTTACCAATCGGCCAAATCATAGGACTCCAACAACATACACACATAGTACATAAAATAAGATTTATTTCAAAAAATTCCAACCCTCCTTCATTATAGAGACTTTGTCTATATAGACCACTTACAAACTATAACTAAGTTTCTAGCAAAGATTTAATTACAAAGTCTAAAACTAGATGAGAAATTCTCTAATTAAAAATTGAATACATTACATCTTTTCATCATAAAGCCAAAGAAATAATATCTTGTATCTGAAAATCATGTTGTTGTTGGAGTCATGAACCCCCAAATCGAATTTGACAAGTTGGCTCTCCAATTGAAAGTTGATTATACGCGTTTCTAAAAATAGAAAAGATTAATTTGAATTCCATAAAAATAGGCTTCAAAAATCAATTTGAATCTCTCAAACCGTGATAGTTGTGCAAAATATGAGATAGGTTTTTGTTAAAGGGCCCGTTTTTGACAAAAACATCTAAGTTTTCAAAAATTTGTTTCTAGTTGTTCAGAAACCACACCCAAAATTATTGCCTTTTATAGGAGAAAACAAATTTTTAACTTACCATTTTTACAAAAATGCACTGCTACTCTGCTTGTCACTGCTTTAACCCTATTTTTTTACAAATCGACGCTAATACTCTCATTGTCAGTGCTTTAAAAAATTATAGACTAAAAAATATGATAACACTTCCAACCTTTATGATATTCTTGAGAAGTACCAAATACATGTTACCTCCCTACCCTCTTTCTATTACCTATTCTGAGACAAAGAGATGTTAGAGAGGCCATTTGGGTGATGAAAAACAAAGCAGTCAATGAGGAAGGCTACCAAGTAGAGCTCTTTAAGCACGGTTTCCATTCTTTGGTTAGCTACCAAGTAGAGTTCTTTAAGCGGGGTTTCCACAAATCAAGTTCCAACTGAAATCCTAATAACTACAAAACAATTAGATGGACCACACATTCTCGAAGTTGTATGCTACTATTCTACATAGGAAGCTCTCTAGTGACCTTGAGCAGAGAAAACTCAGAGCTAGGGGACATGCAAGTTTTCAACCAACTCATTAGACCATTCACCACATCTTCACCCTCTGCGTCATGATTGAGGAGGCACAACAACACTCTTCGAAAGTCTACTGTTGTTTCATAGATTTTCAGAAATCCTTTGACTCGGTTCTAGGGGGAGCCTTACTCTAGAGACTCATAGATATTGGCATCTATGCAATCCTATTGACAACTATTATGTGCCTATATGATTTCATCCTTGGTTATCTTCGCGTGGCTCATGGGATGTCTGAGTTAATCCAAAGAACTATCGGGGTTAGAAAAAGGTTGTCCACTGTCCCCTACCCTATTTGGGATTTATATTGATAAGTTGGAGGCATTTCTACGTGAGCATATCCAGGACACCGATGGTTTCCTTCTTCAACAGGTTCTGATATCTATTCTACTCTTTGCTGACGATGTGGTCATCCTCTCCTCTTCCCTAGAAGGATTACATAGGCAGTTGGATGCCTTAGCTCTGTTTTTTTTATCTTTGATAGTTGACAGTAAACCTAGGTAAAACCAAGGTTATGATCTTCAATGGGGTGAAGAAAACTTTGGACCTTCACTTCCTATTCAGAGGGGAGGAGGTTGAGATCACCAACATGTATACCTATTTGGGGTGCAATTCTCAGATCCCCGCTCTAGTTTGCGACCAATGCTTCAGCCTCAGATCAAAAAAGGATATGGATCCTTAGCCCTTCTCGAGAGACAATGATTTTGACATCACTACCAGGACATCTCATCCAAGATGAGCCTCATGGACACCTTGATCTGTCCCACTGTTATATATGGCTCAGGGATTTGGGGACTGTCTTTACTTGAGTTAGATTGGGCTTCAACTGAGAGAGTCCAAATTATTCTTCTCTGTTGCATCATTAGATGCAAACAAATAGTACCTCAGCACATCATCCTTATAGAGTTTGTATCTTAGCCCTTTCATCTTGAGACAGTCTTCAGATTGGTTTCATTCTTGCATCGTGTCTGGGGCTTTGCGAACTCAATAAGAATAGGGACTGATATCCTTACTTTACATATTTCTCTTTTGAGGCTATTTCCCATTCTACTCCCTTGGGGTGGGCCAGATGTGGGTTTACGAGAGTTTTAGATCTCTTAGAGTAAGTGGGCATTCAGTTGGATCGACTCCCTCCTTTCCAATATTTCTTAGATGCTCCAAGTCACTTTTTACCTACTATACAGGAGTTGAACAAGATCATCGGGGAGGACATCTACAGGCAATTCATCCAAGTCACTTGGTTCAATCCTCTAAGAGGGTTGTTGTTGGCCAGATAAATTGATCTTGCGAACAAGATCGAGCTCCATAGTTTCAGAAGACAATCTAGCAACAAATGAACAACTAAATTTATCTTTCTCTAAATATATTCGTTTTACAAATAAATGCTATGAAGGTGTCGATCCTACCTTAGATCCAAATGCTTATTTGCAGTCGTAATGCTTCCATCGCATCAATAATCCTTCCATCGCAACAATAATTCTTTCCGTCACAACAATAGTTCCTCCATCACAACAATAGTTCCTCCATCGCAACAATAGATCTTTCGTCGCAACAAAGTGTCGTCTTTCGTCACAACAAAGTATCGTCTTTCGTCGCAACAAAGTGTCATCTTTCGTTGCAACAAAGTGTCATCTTTCGAGACCTACAATCACAAACAAGCAAATATTAAATAGCACTTGTATAACAAATAATTATAAAACATACCTATCATAGTGATCAAGGAATCTATGAATGATCAAACGACAGCTTATTGAAGTAAACAATCGAACGAAAATTTATTGAGAAAAACAAAACTTGATTGTATTAATCTTAAAATAACAGAAGAACCTTACAACCTTAGCCTTGATGTTGAGCAGGCCTTCCCGAGGTCCGAAGCAGGAGTCTCCTCTACTTTGATAAGTCTTGCACTCTTCCTCTAGGAGCACATAGAGGTATGTGATCTTTCCTCTCAAAAGCTCAGCAGAAAGAAGTCTAAATCTCAACAGCACTTCAACTCAATCACACATAAAGCTTTAACTCCCTTTGAGGCTACCCAATGCCTCTTTTTATAGAGTAGATGAGGAGGTTAGGGTTCCACCTTTGAAGGGATAGAATCCTCCTTCAAAGGGATAGGCTCCTCACATCAAGGGATTAGCTCCTTAAGGTGTGGGATGCATGAACCTTATTAGAGCGTACTCATCCCCAAAAAGTCTCATCTAGAACCTTCTAGAATTGACCTCAAATCAGCTTTTTAACTTTTTTTTCTCACTTTTTTGACTTTGGAGGGGGTACACAGGCATAACACTGGAAAAATGCGTTTTGTAACACAGTTTCTCTTCACATTACCTGCGTACCCTAGCCAGGAACGCAGGTAAGCCTCACATTACCTGCGTACCCAAGGTTTTTGAGCTTTTTAGGGTTTTTTCTCCTATTTTAGGGCTTGACATGAGGAGTAAAGGTTGTAAGACTTGCAGAGGAGGTAATTATGAGTGTCAATGAGCTCATACAGTCAGCAGAATGTCAAGGTGACATTTTTTAGTGCAACAGATTGCCCCCTAAAGTGCAAAGTCTGGAATAGATGAAGATGAAGTCTGTCATATATGAAGAGTGAAGTACTTTATCATTTCAAGGATAATCCTGTGGACACCCCTGTCAAAACCTGTAAAAACATTCAATGAAAAATATATATATATGTAAACATATCATCGCTGAGGTAGGCATTCCCATACTCATATCAAAACTAACTAGAAAGCTTATTTAAATTGTTTTGATATAGGAATGATTTCAATACATCAACAGTATAGACATGTGTAGACACAGTATGGACACAGCCATCTATTTATGAATAGTCCACTGTATAAATGAATAACAAAATTCCTCACAGCCTAGATGGTAGAAACTAGATCCAGGGTCTTGATTTCCGCTTCTCAAACCAGTACGATTCTATCCATGTGAATAAATGTATCGAAGTCGAACATGGTAGAAACCACTTGATTACCAGTCAATAATGTAAACTGTTAACAAGTGTGAGAGTAGCCACCAGTAATGTTAATGGCTCTCAAATTACTCAGTACAATCCATGAAATCTGAATGAATGAGCTGAAGTCAAACATGTCACGGAATCATTTGATCGAAGGTCAATGATGCAACCTATCGTCGAAGGCGAGAAACCTACCATGGAGGCATGCAGATTTCAAGAACTAACGATTTCTGGATCAACTTCCTAGATAATGAGTTGTCATCGATGGAAAGTGATCCGTCGTAGGCAAGCCCACAACATGAAATAATAGATCAAGTTTTGAATAAATATATTGGCAAGGACTGACTCGGGGATGGTCAAAATGGAAGACAAATATTTCGCAAATGAATGGTTTGTTTGAACTATCCCCTTGAACACATAACGACACTGCAGATGGTTTGGTAACAATTGACCCAAAGCTAATACCTAGAAACCAGATGAAGATATTCAATATGGTTTGATTAACTGTTAGGTAAAGGATTTTCCCAACCCAGGTGAACAAAAGTGTTGTTTTCAAGAGTGGTTAACGGTTTTTTGAATAATCAAAATGTAAAAAACAGGTTCGTTTTCCTCTCTTTTCCCCCACCATTTCTGGCAAGTACCTCTTTATTTTTGATAAGCTTGAGGAGGATAACATTTTCTTTTTTATAAGCTCATCCTTTAGATGAGTCCAACTTAATTTAAGATCTGAACCCTAAGAAGGAGCGGTTCGTTACTGCTTAAAAATTGAACAGGTCCTTTACTGTTAAATTTTAACGAGTCCAGTATAGGAGAAACTCGGTGTTTTTCAATTTTAGGGAGTCAGAAGAAAAACTTAAGAAAACTCTGTGGGTGTACTTTTTCATAAATTTAGTCTCTCGAGCCCGAAAAAAGATAAAATAATGCGGGAGAGAACTCTATTGACCGTAATTAGTCAACATATGCTTTTTTTGTAAATAGTCCATTTCAGTCCGTAAAAGGGATAAACTTATACTGAAAGGACGATCATTCATTTACTTTAACGAGTTCGAATAATCAAGTGCTCGGCAATCTTTTCAATTTTCGAGAGTCTGAAAAGAGCTAAAAGAGGACTCCAGGATTTTGTTTTTTCGTAAATTTTTGAAAGAGTCCAATAATGTGATAAAAGTATGCTCTTTGTTGAAAAAATGATCATTTTTACCAAAAAATCCAATATTCTGCACAAAAACTCGAAACAATTACACATACCTGTTCAAGATAAATAAAAATGTTTTCAAAAATTACCTTTTTAAAGTGAAAAATAAACAAATTAAAAATTCATTTATTTTAAAAAACTTATAAAAAGGACTTTTATAACTTCATTTTTACTATTTGAATTCAGAGTGAAAAAATAAGAGCTTTTGGATAAGAAAAAAAAAACTTCCTGTGAAGATTCTAGAAAATCCGTTCGTCGGAATCAGAAACCGTTAGCTCCAAGTAATCTGTATAAATTATGGACCATATGAGGGCCCAAGTTGATATCCTAATATGGCTAGTGAACAGGTAGGACACATAGGACTAGTGTTTCTTGTTTTTCGGCCACCGACTCGAAGTCAAGCTGGACGACATATATTTTTTAATTGGTTTGTCCAAGAGGGGCAGACACTTATCTCTATTCGGGACTAGATCAGGTGGCCAGTCTATTGCTAGTATCAAAGCAGAGTTTTGCAATGGTTGAGTAGAACCCAAGGATAAACAGATAAATATGTTGAGATTGCAACAAGATGATGAGCTTAGTGGAAAGAAGTTGCCTTCACTAAGTGGGCCCACAGGCTATTTTTGGCACAAAGTCTATTTTTAGACTATGTCTATTTTTAGACATGTCGATCATATTCTATGAGTTGCAGGATGCTATTTGTGGATGGTTGGTCAAGTTGGAAAAATAGATGGACTTCTGTTTTTAGACATATTGGGCGGAATCTATTTTTAGATTACCAATCTAAAAATAGATATATCGAAATATTATTAGCTCTTAATAATATTTGGACTATAAACATTATCTTATTCTCTTGGAGCACTTCGATTAAGTGCACGGTGTAGCACGGAGATGACGAAGGAATTACGCTATTCCTAAGGGTTAAGTGGAGCTATTGCATGGATACTTCGGTTAGAACTCATGTGACAGAGTTTGGTGGAGTTATTGAGGTAGTTGGTGGAGTTGTGTTCAGTTTAACTGAGTTAAACATAGTTGAGCTAGTTGTATCTAGTCTAACTGATTGATACACTAGTGAGAGTGGTGTGAATTTATTATTAATTAATTCACTAATTATAAACTCATTAATCAACTAAAGAATACATCAGTTAACTTCAGTGCATGGACAGTTTCAGTGAAGAGGTAGGTGAAAGAGCAGTGTGATTATCAGTTGTGACTATACTGGTGCATGAGTTTGCACCACACATTGATGGAGATGCCAATGAGGATTGCGCAGTACAATCTAGGTGGTTCGAAGTTAATTAATATCCATTCTTCAGTAGTGATTGCGCAGTAGAGGTAGGCTAAAGGCTGGCAAAGATCGATGCATGGATTTGCAAGATCAGGGCCTGATTAGTGTGTAGTAATTGGAGATTGTACTGAGAGCTTGTGAGGAGCTTTGTATGATGATTGTTACATGATCTCTATGAAATATAATATACAGATATTTGGGGGTTTTCAACTTTAAGATTTCCCATAAATTACTGTGTTCATATGTGTGAATTTTTATGGTTTTAATGTGTGCATGCAATTGATTTTATTTCCGCAATTAATGATCAATGGTAGAAGAGATTTTGTATTGTGCATGAAGTCAAATAGTGTGTGATCAGGAGAATCTCAGATGTATAACATATCAATTATATAATTTCTATATGGTATCAAAGCGATATTGATCATTGGAGCAATTGCAAAACATTGAAGCGGTCGAGTTTTGAGCTGGTGGAATTTGAATTTGCAGTAGTGTTTTCTTGGTGTCAAAGTTGAGATGTCTTTCAACGGATTGTGATTGGAGTATTCCCTTGAGGGCAGATCGAATTATATTGCATGGAAGGACAGGATGGAGGTAGTGCTGGATGACAATGGGTTGAAGGAGTTCATAGATGCAGAAATTCCAAAACCTGCTTCTGGAGATGTTGCCGCACTTGACGCATGGCAAAAGAAGATAGCAAAGTGTCGAAGAATTCTGTTGGAAGGTGTGAAGGATCACATAGTGTCCAGCTTTCATGGTAAGGCTTCTCCATTCTTGATTTGGAAAGCGTTGATAGAATTATTCCAAAGCAAGAGCAACTAGAGGAAGTTGGCACTCAAGGATAAACTCAGGAACATAAAAATGGAGAAAGGTGACAGTATGCCCAAGTACCTCACGAAGTTCATCCAATGCAGGGATGAGCTGGGAAGTGTGGGGGTTACTGTTGATGATGAGGACTTGGTGAGCTTGGCTCTCCTTGGGCTTCTGAAGAGTTGGCATTCCTATCAGGACTTTGTAGTCGAAGAGAGTGCCGGGATCGAGGCGACTTTGGTCGGATCTTGTGCGAAGGAGATAAGGCAGAGTACCGAGGATAGATCTTCATCGAAAAGAAAAGAGATGAAGAAAATTGTGCTTTGGGCGCAAAAACGCGAGAAAGGAAGAGCAAGAAGAATGCTTCTCAATCCGGTGCAAAAGGCAAGAAGCAGGACATGTCCAAGGTGAAGTGCTTTCACTGTCACCAACACGGACATTACGCCACTAATTGTCCACAGAAGAAGAAAAATAAGCAGGTTGCTGGATCTGCAGCTAGAGAGGCCTTAGCCTCACAGTTTGAGCTGGGATTTTTGATGATCACATGCTTGGTCTCAATTATGATGGGTTCAGTGTGGTTTCTTGACAGTGGTGCATCTTTTCATATGACCGGAGACAAAGATTTATTTACTGATCTGGATGAGAAAGATCTTGGAGTGCACATCGAGATGGGTGATGATGGTAGATATAGTGCGACCGGTATCAATACCATTTCCTTTGAGAGGGAGTCTGGTAAACCCTTTGTATTGAAGGAAGTGATGCATGTTCCAGGATTGAAGAAGAATCTTATCTCTGTGGCCATGTTAGAAGAAAAGGGATATGATGTTGTCTTTAGAGAGGGAAAGGCTTTCCTGCGCAGTAAGGAAACTGGTGAAACCCGAAGGATAGGGGTTCGAGTTAAGAACCTTTATCAGTTGCAGGTAGATGGCTGTGCAGCAATGGCAAGCAAGGCAGAAGGAGTGGTGAGCCAGGATGATCGCGAGCTGTGGCACAGGAGATTGGGCCACCTTCACCATGGTGCTTTGAAAATTTTGCAGCAAAATTCTACCAGGCTTCCCAAAGGTACACTTGCGCAGTCAGATCAGTGCAAGGGATGTACTTTGGGAAAATTTGTGAAAGCCACCTTTCACGAGAAGGATAGTCGCGCCATGATGATCCTTAAGAGAATTCACACAGACATTTGTGGATCTTTCTCAGTAGCTTCGACAACAAAGCACAGGTATTATGTGATATTTGTTGATGATTTTTCTCGTAAGTGCTGGATCTTCTTCATGCAGAAGAAGAGCGAGACATACTCAAAGTTCTGTGAGTTCAAGGCACTGGTTGAGAAAGAATCGGGGAAGCAGGTGAAGGCTCTTAGGAGCGACAATGGTGGTGAATTCATCTCTAGCGAATTGAAGGACTTTTGAAACACAGAAGGAATTCGAAGAGAGCTCATAGTGCCTCATAACCCACAGCAAAATGGGGTCGCGGAGCGAAAGAACAGAATGATCGTGGGTGTTGCACGGGTGATGTTGCATGATCAGGGCCTTCCCATACACGTGTGGGATGAGGCATGCAATACTGTGATTTATGTGCAAAACCATTGTCCTCACAGGATACTTGGCATGAGTACACCCGAGGAGGCGTTTTCTGGTAAGAAGCCTAATATTTCCCATTTGAGGGTTTTTGGTTCACCTGTTTACATTCATGTGACGAAGGATGCCAGGAAGAAGTTGGAGCCGACTACAGAGGTTGGGATATTTTTGGGGTACACTGATATACCCCACAACTATCGTGTGTATTTTCCAAATAGTCGTAAGACTGTTATGCGACGGGATATCAAATTTCATGAGGAGAAATCCATGAAGTGTTCACTTGAGAGGGAGCCACACTTGCATGCAGATGAGGAGCTATTAGTTCCTAAGGATGAGCCTTAGGATGTGGATCAGCCACAAGAGGAGGTTCATGGAGTGGAAGAGACCACTCATGTAGCACCAACCATCAAAGGGCGGAAGCACACTACAGAAGCTAAGCGACTGGCTCAAGATGCAGAGAGGATTGTAGGAGCACCTACATCACAATGCAGACAGAGATAGTCACCTTACCAGTACACTAGATACATGGCTGTTATGAGCAAGTGTATCGTGACAGAGCCATCCTCTTTCGAGGAAGATGTGGAGGATCCCCGCATGGGTAGATGCCATGGTGGAAGAGTATGATTCGATTGTTAGAAACAGTGCATGGGAGATTTTCCCAAGGCCAGAAGGGAAATCAGTGGTGGGTTCGAGATGGATCTACAAAGTGAAGCAAGCAACTGATGGGAGTGTGGAGAAGTATAAGGAAAGATTTGTTACCCGAGGCTTCTCACATATTGAGGGGATCGATTGTGAGGAAACCTTTGCACCTGTCGCAAGGTATTCTTCCATACAGACAATTCTTTCTCTCTCAGCGCAGATGGGGTGGCACATTCATCAGATGGATGTGAATACTATATTCCTCAATGGAGTGATTGAGGAGGAGGTGTACATAGAGCATCCCGAAGGTTTCGAGATCTTCAGCAGCGAGTCGCATGTGTGCAGGCTACAAAGAGTGTTGTGTGGGTTGAAACAAGCACCTCGTGCTTGGTACACACGGATAGACAGTTATTTCACCGGACTTGGATTCTCCAAGAGTGAGGCAGATCCGAACCTATACCAGATTTTGGTGGAGGGTAATTTTTTGATCATTGTACTTTATGTAGATGATTTGATTTTGACAGGTGATGAACTGTTGATACACTCATGCAAGGCTGATCTTGCAAAGGAGTTTGAGATGAAGGACTTGGGCATCCTTCATTATTTCCTGGGATTGGAAATTTGGCAGCGCTGTGATGGACTGTTTGTGTCTCAAGGAAAGTATGCCTGGTAGATACTGGAGAAGTTCAACATGCATGGCTGCAAGCTTATCGACACTCCTCTTCCTGGTGGATGGAGGAAAGAGGATGCTACATCAGCAGAGGTAGTGGATGCCATTTTTTATTGACAGTTGGTGGGGTCGCTTATGTATCTGGTCAATACACGACCTGACATATGCTATGCTGTTAACAAACTTTCACAAGCTATGGTTAAGCCTACCAAGCTCTTTTGGAAGGCAGGAAAGTATGTATTGAGATATCTCAGAGGCACATCGGGATATGGATTATGGTACAGATAGTCGGATGAGGTGAGGCTATGTGGCTTCACGGATGCAGATTGGGCAGGGAGCCCAATGGACAGAAAGAGCACTTCTGGAGGGATTTTCAGTATCGAGTCGACAGCAGTTTCTTGGTACAGCAAGAAGAAGAGATCCATGGCACTCAGTTCAGTAGAGGCCGAGTATATGGCAACGATTTTGGCTACATGCGAGGCTATATGGATGAGGAAGATCCTGGTTGGGTTGTTCGGTTCACACTTAGATCCTACTGTGATATACTGTGATAATCAGAGTTGCATCAAAATCTTGGTTAATCTAGTATTTCATGATAGATCTAAACACATTGACATCTAGTATCATCATATCATAGATTGTGTGCAGCAGAAGATCATGTTACTTTCATACATTCCCATGGAGGATTAGGATGTTGATATCTTGATGAAGGCGCTCACTAGGAGAAAATTCGAATACCACAGAGGCAGGATCAGGGTGGCAGATAATCCCTATCTTGTTGAGAGCGAGTGTTGAGATTGCAACAAGATGATGAGCTTAGTGGAAAGAAGTCTCCTTCACTAAGTGGGCCCGCAAGCTATTTTTGGCGCAAAGTCTATTTTTAGACATGTCGATCATATTCTATGAGTTGCAGGATGCTATTTGTGGATGGTTGGTCAAGTTGGAAAAATAGATGGACTTCTATTTTTAGACATATTGGGCGGAATCTATTTTTAGATTGCAGTCTAAAAATAGATATGTCGAATATTATTATCTCTTAATAATATTTGGACTCTAAACATTATCTTATTCTCTTGGAGCACTTCAGTTAAGTGCACAGATGTGGCACAGGAGCTGACAGAAGGAATTACACTATTCCTGAGGGTTAAGTGAAGCTATTGCATGGAGACTTCAGTTAGAACTCATGTGACAGAGTTTGGTGGAGTTATTGAGGTAGTTGGTGGAGTTGTGTTCAGTTTAACTCAGTTAGACACAGTTGAGCTAGTTGTATCTAGTCTAACTGATTGATACACTAGTGAAAGTGGTGTGAATTAATTATTAATTAATTCACTAATTATTAACTCATTAATCAACTAAAGAATACATCAGTTAACTACAGTGCATGGACAGTTTCAGTGGAGACCGGTGAAGAGGTAGGTGAAAGAGCAGTGTGACTATCAGTTGTGACTATAGTGTTGCATGATTTGCAACACACATTGATGGGTTCTCAATGGGGTGCACAGTAAAATCTAGGTGGTTAGAGGTTAATTAAGAGCCATTCTTCAGCAGTGATTGTGCAGTAGAGGCAGGCTAAAGGCTGGCAAAGATCGGTGCATGGATTTGCAAGATCAGGGCTTGATTAGTGTGTAGCAATTGGAGATTGTACTGATAGCTTGTGAGGAGCTTTGTATGATGATTGTTACATGATCTCTATGACATATAATATACAGATAGTTGGGGGTTTTCAGCTTTAATCTTTCCCATAAATTACTGTGTTCATATGTGTGATTTTTTATGGTTTTAATGTGTGCATGCAATTGATTTTATTTTCGCAATTAATGATCAATGGTAGAAGAGATTTTATATTGTGCATGAAGTCAAATAATGTGTGATCAAGAGAATCTCGGATGTATAACATATCAGTTACATAATTTCTACAAAATATCAAAACTATTATCCATCCTGAGTTCAAATTTATTGTCTTCACTGTTACTAGACTGTACATGAGTGCAGCATTACGTGTTGCCAATCTCATGCTGAGGGCATTGATATTGTTAGATTTCAGAGACATATCTTTTCCTCCAAGAGAGTAATGGGATGATTCAAGTAAAAATCATTTTCAACACTTTCTAAAGTCCTAATTTTTTTGTATTTTAAACCATCCAACACAAGACGATGTATAGTTTGAAACGCACTTCTATGCTATGATACATCATTATTACCGGATATTTGTGTACATGTTATCAAATGTTGTTTAATTTACTGTTTTGATTATCGCAAATGTCTATTTATCATACTAGAAGCAACTGCATCTGCTAATGCATTTAAATGTATTGGAATATGTTGATATTCAATGTAATCAAATTCACGTTCCAGGAGACAAACTCTCAAAAATAACCTTAATAACACTGGATTCCTAATGGCATACACCCTGTTAAGCTGTAATACAATGAGTTCAGAGTCCAACCTAACAATCAAGCTCCGAATTCCAAATGAAATGGATTCAGATAATAACTCAATCACTGCACTATACTCTGCAATGTTATTCATTGTTTGACCGAGGCTTACCCCATGCATAGACACTAACTCGTCAGTGGGTGAATAGATAACCCAAGCTGCGGAAGAAATATTGTGTGTACTACAAGCACCATCAGCAAAACCAATGTATGTATGAGGAGACGTCGACATCTGAAATATCAAGAGTAAAATTCAGATAAGCAAGAATAGTGATAAGAGCACACTCTAAATTAGGCACGCTTTTCTAATCTAAAACACCCCAACAATAAAGAAACTAATCTAATCAAGAATCTCCACACCAAATTTAAGCATAATATCTCTTTAGATAAAGCCTATTTCTGTGTTTATCTAAAGGGACACCATCGAAATTTATCAGCTCATAGGCCCCTTTTGCCGGCTTTCACTTAACAATGAAAGGACCATGCCACATAGGCATGAATTTTCCAGCCCCTAGCTTATCATTGGCTTGATCATACACTAAAACTAGGTCTCCTTCTGAAAAATTACAAGGTGTAAAATTTTTTCGTACTGAGCTTTCATTCGTTTGACATGAGCCTCGTTTGCTAATGCAGCATTTCGTCGATTCTCATCTAGCTGAGCCAAGTACAAAAAACACTTCTCCTCTTCAGACGTAGCTGGAAGTAATTCTATGGCTAATTTCAATGACGGAATTTCACATTAAATAGGCAACATAGCTTCCAAACCGTCAACCAATTGAAAGGGAGTGAAACCAGTTGATGTTTTTACTGAGGTCCGATATGCCCAAAGTGCTGAAAATAACATGGAATGCCAATTCGACTTATGAATACCAATGATTCGTTTAATCATAGTGACCAAAAATTTATTGATAGCTTCAACCAGACCATTAGCCTGCGGGTAATAAGGAGTAGAACTATCATGGCGCAGGCCAAGTTGATCTGTTAGTTCAGTCATCATGATATTTCAAAAATGACTTCCATGATCTGTAATAATGGCTTGAGGAAAACCGAATCTAGCAATTATATGATTGACTATGAAAGTTGCAGTGGTCTTGCCATCTACCGAAAATGTAGGCATCGCCTCAGCCCACTTAGTAAATAATCTACCGCTAGGATAATATATACATGCCCCCCGGTCGAGTGAGGGTTACATGTAATAAAGTCAATACCCCACTTTGTGAAAGGACTGACAGCAATTATAGGGTGAAGAGGAGCAGGTGGTGCACGCATTTTACGATCAAAGACTTGAAAATTGTAGCATTTCCGGATTGCATAGATACAATCCTTGAACAAGGACGGCCAGAAATAACCAACACACAATATCTTTTGGGCTATGGCATACCCAGACATATGACCGCCACATGCTCTAGAATGGTAGTCATGTAGAACCTTCTCAGCTTCTTCATGAGTAAGACAGCGTCGGAAAACAGATTCCGCTCCACGACGATAGAGGGTATCACTAATAATATTGTATTTTTGGGATTGGAAACATATTTTCCGTCGCTGAGATCGTGAAATTTCAGGCCGAAAAGATTGGGTTTGGAGATAAACAATAATATCTCCATACCAAGGATCCAGAGTACTGATAAGAAACAAGGATTCGTCTGGAATGGGCTGCTCCACCACAGTTTCAGTATCAGTAGACGGGAAATCACACATCAGTTCTGCGAAAACCAAATATTTCTTTGCCTTGGATTTTTCAAATTCCAAGTCAAATTCCTGCAGGATAACTATCCATTTGGAATACTTTCCCCCTAGCAATTGTTTGGTCAAGATGTACATCATAGGGTTACAGTCAGAAATTACTATGGTTTTACGTAATAAGATGTAGTGTCGAAATCTTTGGACAGCTTAAACGGCTTCCAAGGCCAATTTCTCCACATGCGTGTATTTGATCTCAATCGGATGCAGATTTCGACTAAAATAGTAAATCACATGTTCATTGTTGAATTCATCTTCCTAAACTAAAACCATCCCAACAGTGGAATGAGAGGCGACGAGGTACAAAAAATAGTCCTGGTTGTAATTGGGAGGATGCAGTAACGATGCATGGGTCAACGCATGTTTAAGTGTATCAAAAGATCGATCAACGATCTCATCCCAAAAGAATGGAATGTTCTATTTTAGCAACCTAGTAAAACCCTTTGTTAACTCGGCGTAGTTAGGAATGAAACGACGTAAAAATTTTGCTTTCCCCTGCAAACTTTGGAGTTGGCAGAGAGTCGGAGGAGGAGGTAGATTGAAAATAGCTTCGACCTTCGACGGATCAACGTGAATGCCTACTTTCGAAACAATAAATCCTAGTAAGCGAACTGATTCTACATAGAAAACAAATTTGTATGGATTCAGCCGGATTCGATAATGCCTACATCTCATAAAAATAGCTCGTAAATGAGTGAGATGGTCGGCCCTACGCGATGAATGAGTAGGTAAATCATCGAGATAAGGCTGCACAATGTGCTTAATGTCATGAAATGCATAAGACATAGCCCTTTGAAAAGTTTCCCCAGCATTCTTCAATCCAAAGGGTAATTTGCAATAAGAAAATGTCCCCCATGGGCAAATGAAAGTTGTTTTAGGCTGATTAGTAGGGAGTATGTTTATTTGATTGTAACCAGAAAAACCATCCAGAAAGGAAAACATTTCACTACCGGCACAATCATCGATAATTTGATCGATATAGGGGGTTGGATAATTGTCTTTAGGACAAGCTCGGTTAATATCCCTATAATCAATACATACTCTTATCGTTCCTTGTTTTTTGTTAACAGGAAAAATATTTGATACCTAATCGGTTAAAGGAATTTGATAAATGAAACCTGCACGAAGTAATTTCTCAACGTTGGCTTTGATAGCAGCAGATTTTCTCAGATGTATCTGACTAAACGTTGACGGACAGATTTGGCATCCGGGTAAGTCTTGATTTCATGTACAACAATTGACGGATCGATCCCTGGCATTTCTTCATATGACTAGGAAAACACGTCACGAATTCTTGAAATAGGGCTTTATAAGTTTCGAGTTCATCGTCTTTACAACAAGCACCTATATGAATGTTTTCAATTATTCCTGACTTGACTGAAATGTCAATTGGAATCGTTCGAGAGATATTTTCCAAATTTAACTCAGAATTAGGATTTTGCAATGGATTCTGCGATTCTTTGACATATTCAGCAGTAAAAATAGAAGCAAAATCATTTTCAAAATGATCCAGTTCAGGTAAAAACAAAGATCGGTGATGTAGATCTTCCCATGGTAAATCGTCAACAGAAAAAAGTTCACGAATTTTCTCATCAGTATGAACAAGATCGAGAAATGTCGTTGTGGTTGAGCTAGATATAGAAAGTGATTCCTCATGGATCCCATTCATTGGATCATTTTCGGTTGAAGAAGGATTGGAAAGTGACTGTACAGCCTGATATGCAATTTCAAATGGACTCAAAGGCATCGCGCCATCAAATGAATCTAACTTGGAGTTGGAAGGTACGATCCAAGGATCATCAAACGTAATAGTATTTGATGAAATCATATGAATAGTTGTGATAGAAGGCGATACGTTAGGAGGAAGAAAGGAAAAAGTTTCTAGTAAACCAGAATCTTTAATCAAACCTACTCCAACATCGTTGTAAGGGATAGCCGTTTTACCGATGTGCTGGATTGTTTCTGTAGAGGCTGGATCGGAAGAAAAATAAGTTAACTGATCTATTATAACAATCCTTCCTTGATGTCGAAACTTGATAAGTTGAAATACTGATGAAACAACAGCAGTCATAGCATAAGACCAACTATGACCCAGGAGAAGGTTGTAATCTAGAGGGGCATCAACCACTTCCACATCTAGATTTACGGTTTTGCCTTCAACCCCTATAGGTAAATCCTGCAAAATATCGAAAGGATGGAAACCAACACTGTTACCAATGAAATAGGTAACCTGACCTCAAAATGGGAACTCTAGCCCAAAAACTCTCAAAAAACATGAAAAAACACCCAAAAAAAAAAAAAGTGGGTCTTCCAGAATGCACTTGTTTTTTTTTTAAGGTCAAATTTCAACATTTTCTAACATTATGCTAAAAACAAAATTGTTTGTTGAAAAAAGGATTGAAAAAACACCCCCAAAAAAAAGTGTCTCTTCCAGAACGCACTTCATTTTTTTTTAAGGTCAAATTTCAACATTTTATAAAATTATGGTAAAAACAAAATTGTTTCTTGAAAAAAGGATTGAAAAAACACCCTCAAAACAAAACCAGTTGATGCTGGAATAACAAAAAAAAAAATTGTGTCATACTTTTGGCATTTTTAAAAATAGAAGTAACATTTTTAAATTTTTAAAATTCAAACATTAAAAAAAAACCTAAAATTTAAGAAAAAAAAAATTTTAAAAATAAAAACATTTAAAAGCTTAAAATTTAAAAATATATGAAGATAAAAAAAATAAAAATAAAAACAAAGTAAAAATTTTAATTCAATCATTAAAAAAAACCTAAAATTTAAGGAAAAATTTTTTTAAAAATAAACCAAAAAAAAATTAAGATTAAAATTTAAAAAAATATAGAAATTAAAAAATAAAAATAAAAACAAAAACAAAATATTAAATTTAAAAAAAAAAAAAAACAAGTTTAAAAAAAAAGGAAATTATAAAAAATAAAATATAGAAATTAAATTTAAAAAAGAAAAAGAAAATGCTTATTAAATTTAAAAAAAAAAAAAAAAAAAAAATTAAACAAATAATTAAATTTAAGGAAATATATTAAATTTTAATAAATTTAAAAATTCAAAATTAAAAAAAAAAACACTATTCAAATTAAAAGGAAAAAAAATAAAAATTAATTAAAAATAAAAAATAAAAATAAAATACAATGAAAATATCAAATTTAAAACAATATATATTAAAAAAACAAATAAACTATAAAAAATCAATTAAATTTAAATTATAAAAAATAAAATATATATATGAACTTAAATTAAAATAGGTATATACATCAAATTTTATTAAATTAAAAAAAAAAAAGAGGTTAATATTAAAATAACAAATTAAATTTAAAAACAAAAATATTAAATTTTAATAAATAAATGAATAAACAAATAAATTTTGAAAGAAAAAAAATTTTAAATATAAAAGAAAAAAAAAATATTGTTAAACAAAAAACTTTAAAAACTTTAAAAACCAATTAAAAATGGAAAATTTAAAAAAAAAAACAAAAAAAATATTAAATAAAAAAAATAAAAAAAAAATAATGCAAAAAAATTAAGTTTCATTAAAAAAAAAATCTAATTTTAAATACGCAATTTTAATTGAAATAAAAAAATATTAAAATTTTATGTAATTAACAAAAAAAAAAAAAAAAGGTAAAACATTTAAAAAAAATATTAAATCGAAATAAATAAATAAAAAATATATAAAATTTATTGAATTTTATAAAATTATATTAAAAAACTAAACGTAAAAGTTAATAACAAAGAAAAATTATGAAATTAAAAAAAAAAAAAATCAATTAAATAAAAAAAAGGGGCAAAATTAAATAAAAATTATTAAAAATAATAATAATAATAATAAATTTAAAACAAAAAAATAATAAAATTAAAACAAATTAAAACGAAACGAATTTTATTTTAAATAATTAAAAAAAAAAATTATATTTTGAAAATTTTAAAAAATAAATAAATAAATAAATCAATCAATTAAAAAAAAATTATAAAAAAAACAATTAAAAAAAAAATTAAAAAAAAATCAATTAAAAATAAATTGTGGTGGTGGTCGGGGCGCGGCCCGCCCGCTGGGCGGCGGGGGCCGGCCGTGCGGTGCCACGGGGGCGGCCCAGCTGGCCTCCTTTATGTGGGAAATTAAATGGCTCAGTTCTATCTCTTTTAGAACTTGGTTCTCCTTGGGTAGGTTCACCAGGGGTTCTAGTAGTGCTAGTTACTCCAGACATAGCAAGAATGCTTTTAGGAGCAGATGGTTGGCCATTTTCTAACAAACTTCTTAAACTGACATACTGCTTTGGCAATTTATAATTTTCCACAGAAGGAAGCTCTTGTAATCTTTTCCTCATTAGTGCTATCTTTTCTGTAGCTAAAGATATTCCCTTTTGGACCTTTTCAATTTTTGTAATGTCAATATTCTCTACCCCCTTAAAAAGAATGCTTTTGGTAGAGGATTCTGGAACTGAGGATTCAGGAACTGATGAAGAGAATTTAAGCTTTCGACTAGACAGATCAACTTCTCTATAATGTGGAGGAGAAACAGGAGCAGGAAGAGCATTCTTAAGGTGCTCTAAAGATTTTGCGATAATTCCCATGTTAGAATTGATATCATTGAGTTGCTGGGAATGTGCATGCTGATCCCCCCAGAGTGCATCATAACTGGTATGCAACTTTTTGATATGTTCTTTAACTTCTAAGACATCTTTGGCTAGATCATCAATATTTTGTAACATACACACTATTTGGTAATTAGTGTAGTTATGTACTTTCTCTGATTCTGGTTGATCTAGGTCTGTGAGAGGCTTTGTATGCAACCATTGCATATCAACTTTTAAAGTTCCATTCTGGAACGTTCTTCTTGACTTTCCTATATCCAAATATCTTTCATTAATTTTGGCAGATAATTCTTGAGGGCCTCTGGGTAAGCCACTAAAACTTTTGATATCTGGAATCAAAACTTGAGGTTCTTTGCTTGGAGATTCTATCTGGAAAGTGGATGTAGATGCGATGTACTTTGGGTCGTCGATGTGAGATGTAGATCTTTTAGGTTGATCTATTTTGACCGGAGGAATAAGCAGCTGCGGCCGGCCGGCAACGCCACGGGGCCGCCTGGCCCGGCCCTCCTGCCCCCGGCTGGAGCCGAGCTCGGGCGCATAGGGCCGTCAGTTGGCGGGCGCCACGGCAGCTTCAACAGCTGCCTCGGCGGCGGAGGGCCGATTCCGAGAATCGGCCCTCCGCTCGCCGGGGGCCGGGAGGCCGGCTGGGCCGCCCCCGTGGCGCCGCCCAGCGGGCGGGCTGCAGGCGCGCCCACTCGGCTGAGTGCGGTAAGCCACGGCGGCGCCAAGACGGGGCGGGCCCGCCGCCTCCCGGCTAACCAAGTGAGGTCGATCCTGACCCGCCTCCGCCCGCCGCCGAGAGGCCGCCGGGTCACCGTGGCGCGCCTCCCGCCAGCCCCCCGCGCCTAGCGGCGCCACGCCCCAACCACCACCACAAATTTTTTTTTAATTGATTTTTTTTTAATTTTTTTTTTTTTTTTTTTAATTTCAAAATTTTTTTTTTTCAAAAAATTAAATTTTTTTTTCTAATTTAATATTTTTATTTAAAATATTTTTTTTTTAATTTTAATTTTTAATTTTTAATATATATGTACATCTATTTTTATTTGATTTTATTTTTATTTTTTATTTTTTTTTAATTTTTAATATTTTTATTTTAATTTGATTTTTTTTTTAAAATTGAATTTCAAAAAATTAAAATTATTTTTTTAATTCAATTTGTTTAATTTTTTTTTATATTTAATATTATAGAATAATTATTTTTTTTAATTTAAAATTTAAAATTTATTTATTAAAATTTTTAAATTTTAATTTAATTTAATTGTTTTTCTTAATTTTTTCGTTTATTTAGTTTTTCATTTTTAAAATCTATAAATGGTTTCACTAAAAAAAAAAAAAAAGCACTAAATTTATGTATATTTGTTTTTTAATTATTTGCACGTGGTTTTTTTCATTTTTTTTGTTTTTAAATGATAGGGTTTTTTTTCTTTTTCTTTTTCTTTTTCTTTTTCTTTTTCAATTTTAATTGTTTTTTTTTAATTTTTTTTTTTGTAAATTTTAAAATTTGTATTTTTTTCCTTATTATTATTATTTTTTTTAATTTAAATTTTTAAATTTAATTTTTTTTCTTTTCTTTTCTAAATTTTAATTTTGTAATTTTAATTATTTTAATTTTTTTTTTAAATATATATATATATATATTTTAATATATTGTTTTTTTTAATAAGTTAGAAAAAAATGTTTTTGATTTTTTTTTTTTAATTTTTTGGTCAATTTTTGTTTTTTTTCTTTAAATTATGTGTTTTTTCCTTCAAATTTTGTCATTTCCTTTGATATAATTTTCAAATATTTTTGTTTTTTTAATTTATTTTTGTTTAAATTTTTTATTTTTATGAGCTATTTTTGTTTTTTTTAACATTTTTATTGGTTTTTTTATTGTTTTTATATAAATTTTTTTATCTAAGTTTTGTGTTTTATTACCAACATGAAAATCACCACTCTAAAAAAAAAGGTTGATGCAGCATCAATACGTTTCAAAATTAGCATGAAAATCACTGCTCTAAAAAAAAAAAGGTTGATGCAGCATCAATACGTTTCAAAATTAGCATGAAAATCGCTGCTCTAAAAAAAAAAGGTTGATGCAACATCAATACGTTTCAAAATTAGCATGAAAATCAGCGCTCTAAAAAAAAAAAAAAAAAAAAAATTGATGCTGCATCAATACATTTCAAAATTAGCATGAAAATCACTAACATTTTAAAACAAATATTCATACTTCATAAATAAAAAATTTAGAGTGTCAAAAATGTGCACCAAAAAAAAAATGGTGATTCTGCATCACCACTTTTCAAAATCGGGTGCTTTTTATGCTACCAAAAAAAAGTAGGTAACATTGCGGTTACCTATTTCATCGGTAACATTGTTAACCTCGGCCATCAAAAGCCTTTAGAGTTGTCGGAGACTGATTGAGTGTAGGAGAACCAAGCGATTTCCAACACTGGATCAACATAATACACGTAGAAACCCCTTCATCAATCACAGTGCGAAAAATGG
>JAXQQM020074927.1:0-127096 GCA_034641835.2 Pinus albicaulis | reverse complement strand
GCAACCGTCCTTCCTCCTTCACCTGAAATACAAGAAGAAACCAGCACAAAGGACAAGTTGTACAGTATATTTCTACTCTATATGTTAGTGAGATTCATATAAAACATTAAAAAAATCATCATGAATGCATGTATAAAAAATATTCTTCATACATTAAAGCATACACTAACACGTTTATTTCGGGAACAACATGATACTTCTGTATTGTGTGTGCAGACGTACAAAGAAATCTCATTAGTCACTCCGATCCTTCCAAGGCCTTCGCAGACCGTCGTCCGGATCCGTCCAGCCCTTGCCTCTCTAAGACTCCTTCCAAACTGGTGCATACGAGATAACATATAAAGGGATGTGTATCTCAAGGAAACAAGGGTTTCCTACAATGAACTGGGAAAGTGCAGGAGGCACGGGGAATCAGACTTGGATAGGGAATACCAACAGAGTATAATATCAATAATTCTCTCTCTCCTTTAGGCCATACACATGAGGGCTTTTTATAGTCCCTCCAAGTAGTTTCAGCAGTTGGAAACAGTTGGCCACGGGCTGGGGTGGTTGAACTACCTGAGTAACCATCAACCCAGCGCGAAATTAAGGATTTTTATATATTTTTTAATCATTAAAATGGCATACGCGGAAAAGTCTAGCTGTACTCGCGTATACACGCGGAAAAACACGGGCATAGTCGCGTATGAAGGATTTTCCACTGTTTTTAAGTGAATTTGTCCAAGTCTGTAGGAATGGGTGCCCATAAAGCCATGTAGCAATCATGAATCATGTCAAGGTGAGAAATTATGCTATAACAGATGCCCCCTAATATATGAGGTCAGAAGGGGTACATGATGGCCGAAATGTATTATGCACATAGAAAGAACTTCGCAAGGACAAGAGAGGACTTCACCAGATTTCAGCCTGCCAAAAACCAATGAAAGAAACGAGAGAGTCAACACATGCTGAGGCGGGCATACCCATGCTCAGTCAAAAATACATCATATATAGAAAGTACTGAATAGATCCAACATGTATACAAGTATAACTGAACTGAAAGTACATAGTGAATCATCTGAGCAGGGCCCAGAAATGCAAATATGTATCAATGTCCAAATATCACATATAGAGAGCTGATCAAAGATAGTGCAACTGGATGTCTGATCAAGTAACTGAATCTCCAAGTACCGGATCATAAGAGGCGGATCAAACGGTACAATCACGCAACTCGGGGATCAACATATAAGATGCTGCTGTGCTGAACTGCAACATATAAGGGTGGACGGCAACACTGGCAGAAACTGAGAGAACTGTCAACAGTGAACCGAGAAATGCTGATGCAACCCAAGGTTGTTGTCATCACACCAAGCATACCTTGTACACCGTAAATAAAATGAGCCGAAGTCGAGTCTTACGCAGGGAATCGTTGGACACGGCAATGATGCTTCCTGCTAACCAACGCAGACAACCACCATAATGATAACAGAGTGTCAAGGTACCAAGAGCACCGACAAGGGGAAATGAATGAGTTGAAGTCGAACACTTGAAAGAATCTACCAATCAGGAGGCAATGATGAATCCCCACTGTCGATAGCGAAGAGTCTGCCACTGATGACCGCAAACCCTAAGGTACTGACAAAAAGACTCTAGATCTTGTTCCCAGAGCAATGAGTCGGAGTCGATGGGAAAAGATCTGCTGGAAGGAAGGCATTAAGGCATCCCACATCTGTCCAGCGCGAGTGTAACCCGCAGGCCAAGATTTGGAAGGAATCGGACGAAGGAGAGTGATGGAACCAAAACCGAAGTACGTTTCCGACGTGCACAAGATGAAGCTAGCGCACGGAAGAAACCCTCTGAACCAACCAATAATGAAAGCTGACACAGAGGCGAGAAATCCACCGATAGGGTCAAATGGAAATCAAGGTACTGCACGAATCCCAAGTGTGATAATGTGTGCTGACGTCGAACACAGGGGAAACCACTCAGTCAAAGACCCATGATGATGATCAAATGCCGAGCACGAGGTCACCTATCAATGATGGAAATAGGCCCAAGGTGCGGCTCTAGGTTTGCTCTCAGAGCAATGTGTCGTAGTCGATAAGAGACAAACCCGCCGGCAAGAAGTCAATGGGGACCTTCTCAAACCAGCACGAGCAGAAGATCAAAACATCCGATGTGATAGAACATGATACTGACAAGACCGGGAAGGCCGACTGAATAATGAGTCAAGAGACACCGCAGAATGGCCGACTCAGGCTAGACTTCCCTTGAACAAAAGCACGACTCCGTGATGACCATGGCAGTAAAAAGTGACACTGTATAAGTCTGTCTTGCAGGAGGCAAAACAAACTCTCCATATGATTGGAAGAGATAACCAACCGGGGGAGAACTGACAAGTGTAACATGGTAAAGGCTGAACCTAGGTCAAACTAGAACCATCCCAAAATGAAGGAAATATATATAAGTATATGTGCTTTGTTCAAGGGCGACAAACTGACTCTGTACTGCCATCAAAATAACGAAGATACATCCCGTTCCCGCTCTTTTTGTTATATTTGATTTTTTTTTGTCTTTTTCATAATAAGCCTGAAAAAGAATAAAAGAATGTTATGGTACAATGGATAGAACGAGTATCAAGAAAGCAGATGCACTAGTTCCGGGGTTTGGAACAATCCTATGCTCAATGCAAGGTGGCGAAAACTGGTCAGTGATACTCAGAGGAACGTTCCATCCATGGGTACAAAGGTGTCAAGTCGTGATAGATAAGTGCATGCAATGGTTAACTTGTACAGAAATTCAAGGTCAAAAGTTGGCTTAAACATCGAGTCCGAATGAAGCCGGCTAAAGGCCAGGATAAACAAGTAGCCAATATGCAATGCAGTAATACAACTTAACGACACCAGGGAGCCTCTAGGGTATAAGCCAGAAAAATGATAAGTGATGAAGGAGAAGAATGAAGCTTCAACACAAAAGACATGGCGGGACTAAAGAGGACTCCCGAGCCTACATAAAAAGCAGCATGGGAAACAAGTGATAACAAGGAACTAACTAGGAAGCCCATGTAAAGGAAGGCTCTACCATCAAGTCATGATTTAAAAAACGGCGAGTGAAATGGGTGTAATGCTCATGACCTGATGGGATCGACCCTAAGACAAGTGATCAGTATGGAGGCTAGAATGCAAGATGCAACGGAAAGTGATTCCCTAACCTATATGCCAGTGAAGATCATATACCTGCCGTGAAGAGTCTGAAATCATGAGTCAAAAACCGGGAAAAATCTCGAAATCGTCAAAATGTACCTGAAACATACCAAACTAGGCACTTCCAAGCAATCAAGTTATACAGCATAAGACAGATCGAAAAAATAAGCATAAAGAAATTTTTGCAAAAATTTTCAATTTTTTAGCCATAAATACACAAATTACCTCTCAATTGGTTCATTATTGCATAGCTGATTTGGAAAAAGAGCTCTGGAGCTAAAAACTTGTTTCGTCAAATCAGGGAAAACCGACCGTCGGAATCCAGCGAAACTTCAGGTAGGCTCCTTATTCATCCTGTTTAATCATTTTGTCCGTTTAAAAATTAAAATTAAGTGAATTTTTGCCTAGAAACCCTTATTAAAAAATGCGTATCTGTGCATACGCGGGTTCAATGAAGTGGAGCCGCGTATACACGCGACTGTGCAGACGAAAAGCCGCGTATGCGCAGGTCCATAACTCAAAAAAGAAGTTTCTAATGCAAATTTTAATGAAATTTTTCAGGATGACTATCTCTTGGAGGGAACGTGAGCACAGCGCAATAGACCAAGAGGTCATGTAGGACCGCGCGGCACAAAATGTCCTCCGAAACTGTGGTTTATTCAAATTTTTCAAAATGCCCAATATGAAAAGTAATGTGAGATTGCTTGAAATGCTGGTAAATTATTGGGAACCGGATCAGGATTGCTTCATCATTTATCAAATGCCACTACGCATAGAAGTGGAAGATATATACTTCATCACTGGACTCTCCAGGAGGGGAGACCCAGTGGACCTGCACGGAAAGCCCCTGGGAGGGTTAACCGTGGAGGACTATGTCCAAATCTATTGCGTAGATAATTCCAAGAAAGTTGGCACACAGATTGCAATCAGAGATATCAGGGACTTGCACATAAAGATCCTCCTATTCACCATCGGCAGAGTGGCGGGATCTGCCTCACTGCATCAGGCGTCTAGGACGCACATGAGCATAGCTGTAGAGTGCTTAATTCACGTGTATGATTGGTGCACTGCCCTGCTACAAAATATGAAACAACAACTGACCTCCATTCGCCAAACTAGAACAAAACACTTTGGCTATGGAACCATTTTGACTACATTCTTCTTCGAGAGAGTTCCAGCTTTGAGACCCAGAGTGATCTCAACTATCAGCAGCCCTCAGGACCCAAGAATTGCCCGTTGGGCAGACATGATGAAGAGACTGGGGGGCAGCAAGGTACCCCGCACCACCTGGGATGACGAGTTCTTCTTATGGTGGAGAGAACAAATCATCGCAGTGGATGACTACCCCTATGCCGGGATGGATTTCCGAGGAGATCCAGATCTAGTACTTCCACCCGGTGCAGCATGGGGAGCAGTCGGTAAGTTTTTTCAAAAATTTTAACTTATATGATTTTTTTGGATTTTTCAAATATGTATGAAAAATGAAAACAAACATGTTTTTGGATTGGATTCATAATGACTGACAAATGAAAAATGATCATGTTTCAGATGTTGGACCAGTGCGTCCTGAGGGCCTAGCACGTCACAAGCGCCGCAGAGGTGAAGCAGAGACAGCGGATTCTGACAGGACCCTCCAGGCCGTCCAGAGAAACTTGGAGGGACTAACTCGCCAAATCCCTCTGGCTGCTGTGGAGGACTTGCCAGAAGCCGTCCAGAGACGGGTTGTAGGAGTACCCCGGGACTGGGTTAGACTGTTCCGCCGTGTGGCCACTGCAGTGATGTTCTATAGGAACGCAACTTCTGGGCAGGGTCCTCAGGAGTAGACAGATTTCACATATTAGATGACTGTATATTTTTTGAGACTGAACATGATGGGGCATAAGCCCAAATTTTGTACGGCATTGATGGATCCAAAATTTTGTAAAGTTTTTTGACATACCGATGATATATATACAGCGATTTTGATGTGATGTGATAAATGTATCAAATGTATGATGTTTTTGATGATTAAGATTTTATTGTATTGAATGATTAATATGCCAATCTAAAGCTTGATTAGCTAATGAGTCAGCAAACCAATTGTCAGCTCGAGGAATATGAATGAATGTTAAAAATTGAAATGACCTTTGTAACAAACGTACCTTCAAGAACAATCGTAATAAAACTGGATCTCGTACCCGATAAGTGTTGTTCAACTGCGACACCACCAGCTGGGAGTCCAAGAAAACTACCAACGAATCAACACCCAAAGATATTGCCTTCGAGAGTAGATGAATGACTGCAGTGTATTCTGCTACGTTATTGGAAGCAGGACCAATGCAGACCCCTCTTGATACCAACAGCTGACCGGAAGGATAATGAAGCACCCAAGCCGCGGAAGCTAAGTTCCGGGTGTGTCTACTAGCACCATCGGCGAAACCAAAATGACTCATGACATCAACACAACCTGCCAAAGCAGATCAAAAACATCATCATCTCATCAAAAATCGAAAATCAAACAGATATGTACAAGACAAAAACTACTATATACAAAGCAAAATGCCAGGCCAAAGCCTAGGCATAATACTTCTTCAAATAGAGCCCATTTCGGGGCTCCGGCAACTCGTTCCCTTCGATGTCAACCAAGGTATACGCTCCTTTCTTAAGGACCTTTTTGACGATATAGGGGCCATACCACATCGACTTGAACTTTCCTGCCCCCAAGGCATCTTTCTCTTGGGCATAGACCAAAACAAGGTCACCTTCGGAAAAGACCCTAGGCTTAACCGCCTTATCGTACTGAACTTTGACTCGGTTTTTATGCGCTTCGTTCAACGTGGCGGCATCTCGACGCTGCTCATCAAGATGTTCCAGATGAAGAAGCCGCTCTGCCAGACTAGAAGTGTCAGGAAGAAGCTCAACAGCCAGTTTAAGGGAAGGAATCTCGCATTCAATGGGAAATACGAATTCCACCCCGTGGACTAACTGAAACGGAGTAAAGCCAGTTGCAGTTTTAACTGACGTCCTGTATGCCCAGAGTGCAGGATATAGCATAATGTGCCAGTTGGATCTATGTTTATCAATCGTCCGTTGAAGAATTGTCTTCAAGGACTTATTCACGGCTTCCACCTGGCCATTGGCCCGAGGATAATATGGAGATGAATGCTCCTGCCGGAAACCCAATTTAAGAGCCAACTCAGCCATCATACTGTTCTGAAAGTGACTGCCATGGTCAGTGACAATCTCTCTAGGTATACCGAAACGAGCGATAACCTGGTTGAAGAAGAAAAGAGCTGCAGTCTCACCATCGTTCCCAAAAGTAGGCATAGCTTCGACCCACTTCGTAAAGTAGTCTACTGCTACGATAATGTACTTGTGACCTTTTGCCGAAGGCGCGTTACAAGTAGTATAATCCATACCCCACTTTGTAAAGGGTCCGACAGTAACGACTGGAAAAAGCGGAGCTGGATGAGCGCGCATTTTTCGAGTATACACTTGACAAGGATGACACTTCTTGACCGATTCAATACAATCTTTGAAAATTGAGGGCCAGAAGTAGCCAGCACGCAAAATCTTTTGGGCTGTAGCAAGCCCTGATAAATGACCCCCACAAGCTCCACCGTGAGAATCATTGAGCACAGCCTCGGCTTCTTCGAAAGTTAAGCAGCGTCTTAGGATTGAATCAACCCCTCGACGGTACAAAGCATCACCAATAATCAGATAACTTTTAGCTAAGTGACACAGCTTACGACGCTCATCTTTCGAAAAAGAAGAGGGAAACTTCGCAGTCTGGAGATATACGATGATATCCCCATACCAAGGATCTTGTGGGGAGATCAAAAACAAGTGTTCGTCCGGAAAGGACTCATCATAGATCATCCCCTCTCCACAAGGCAACTCGGAGATCAATTCCGCAAAGACTAATGACTTCTTGGATTTGGCAGACATGAACTCTAGATCAAATTCTTGTAATATCACAATCCATCTATTATATTTGCCCCCAATCACTCGCCTACTGAGGACAAACTGAAATGGATTGGCCGCTGCCAAGACATAATTTTTGCGAAGAATAATATAATGCCGGAGTCGCTGTACAGCATGGACTGCTGCCAAGGCTAATTTTTCTATCGGGGTGTATCGCAGTTCAGGTCCTACCAGTCCTCGACTAAGGTAGTAAATAACATGCTCAGCTAGAGCATCATCCTCCTGAACCAGAACCATACCAATGGTAGATTCTGCTGTAGCCAGATACAAAAGAAAATCTCTGCTATAATCGGGTGGACTCAGTAAAGGAGCAGAGGTCAATGCCTTTTTCAAGGCATCGAATGAGCGTTGAGCGTAGTCGTCCCAAAAAAAAGGAACTCCTTTCTTCAACAGTCTCATATATCCCTTTGTAATCTCAGCATAGTTAACGATAAACCTCCGAAGAAAGTTAGACTTCCCTTGGAGACTTTGAAGCTGACGGATTGAAGACGGGGGAGGCAACCGAAGTATTGCCTCAACCTTGAAAGGATCTACCCTTATCCCTTCCCTAGACACGATAAATCCCAACAGCCGACCGGATGTTACCGCGAAAACGCACTTGTTCGGATTCAAACGAATTTTATAAAAACGACATCTCTCGAATATTTGCCGGAGGTGACCAGGATGATCCATCCTCTTTCGAGAATGAGCAGCTAGATCATCTAAGTATGCCTCGATGATTTTCTTGATGTCGTGGAAGGCGTAAGACATGGCCCGCTGAAAAGTAGCTCCAGCATTTTTAAGACCAAAAGGAATTTTCTTATATGCAAACGTACCCCAGGGACAAATAAATGCGGTCTTATGTTGATCTTCTGGACGGATAGTAATTTGATTATAACCAGAAAAACCGTCCATGAAGGAGAAAATCTCGTTACCGGCACACTCGTCAATAATCTGATCAATGAAGGGTTTGGGGTAATTATCTTTAGGACACGCCTTATTCAGGTCTCTGAAATCGATGCACACTCGAATTGTTCCTTGCTTGTTATCAACGGGAACGAGGTTTGAAACCCATTCAGTCAGAGGAACTGGGAAAATGAATCCCGCCTTAAGCAGCTTTTCAACTTCAGCTTTGATAGCTGCTGCCTTCCTAGGATTAACCGGACGAAGTTTTTGCCTGACCGGCTTAGCGTTTTCATACGTCTTGATCTCATGCCGGACGATAGATGGGTCTATGCCAGGCATTTCCTCATAAGACCAAGCAAAAACATCCCTATACTCTTTGAAGAGCTCGGTATAGATTTGAACTTCTTCATGGGAACATTCAGCTCCAATGAAAACGTTCTCGATAACGTTGGGATTCCTGGAGATGTTCACCGGGATAGTCGGAGAGATCACAGCCATGTTCCCTTCAGCATAAACCTGTGCTGGTGCTAAGGGGCTCAAGACTGGGTGAACAAGTCCAGGAGACTGAGGACTTGGAAAAACTAGCTTCGACTTCGCTCAAGTCAGGTAGGAAGTAAGACCGATGATGCAAGTCATCCCACGGTCTCTCTATACCTGTCATTGCTTCCAGGATGGCCTCTTCAGATGGAAGAGTTGTATCTAGACAATCCTGGGAAGAAGAAGAAGTAAGCGTCCAAGCCGGAGCCACATCACCATCCAACTCTTCCGGCGAAAGAGGAGCTGGATCAGACTCTGCAGTGTCAACAACAGACTGATATGCAATCTCAGCTGCAGAAATCGGGAATGCCATTCCACCCACTTGCCCTTCCTCCAAAGTGGCAGTTGGGGAAGGTAAGGTCCAAGGGTCCGAAAAATAATGAGTTCGAAAGCACTCTCTTCGAAGGGGAGCCTTGGAGGATGAAATAGCATTGATAGACACCTTAGGAGGAGGAAGATCAAAAGATCCCATCAGGGAAGAATACATTCCAACTCCCAGATTCTCGACAGGCGCCTTAGCATTGTCCAACTTAGGAACAGATGAGTCAGGAGGCGCATCCAGGTCTACAGGAGGACAGTCCAGTTGATCCACCGTAACTATCCTCCCTTCGTGGGGGAAACATACTATCCGAAATAGTGAAGATGCAATGGCATCCATATCATATATCCAGTTTCTCCCCAACAGAAGGTTGTAGTCCAAGGCCGCATCTACTACCTCAACCTCTATGTTAACGGTTTTGCCCCCAACACAGATGGGCAAAGCCGGGACAATACCATGGGGCCTATGAGAATGGCCATCGAATGCAGTAAGAATAGTGCTAGATGGAACAGCTTTGGGAGATCCTAGTGTCTTCCAGCATGCGAGAGACATTACGCAAGTAGAAGCACCCTCATCAACGACCGTGCGAAAGATATTAGTCTTCCGATACGATGATTTAATATGGAAGGCCATATGATGAGGAAGTCTCTTCTTAAAATTCTTCATATCAAAGGTAATCAGAAGAGAATTTTTCGGATCTATAGCTCCAATGACAGTGAGCAAAGCACTGCGCTGAGCCGGACAAGACTGGAGTACCTCTAAAGCTGACATAGCACAAGGACTCTGCGCCAGATCTTCTACAATCGAGTAGTTCTGGGCAGCCCTCATGTTCGGATTAATCGTTGACCGCTTAGAAGATGCTTTTGGCATCCGAGGCATAGACTCGACAGTTGGCTTCATGATGTGAAGCGGCTCAGTAGCATCAGGAACTTCCTTAGCTTTCGAAGATTCCTCTCCGCCATAATCACGGGATCTCGTAGCGACATCCACGTGAGCACTCATCATAAAGATATTCGATGGAATTTCCCTTTCCTGAGGACCTCCAGAGGAAGCCCCAGGATTTTGATTCGCGCCAGCAATTAATTGCTACCCTTGGGGAAAAGGGTTTGTTAGCACAGCCTGGGAACTAGAAGAACCTTGCTGAGATAACAGGCGCTGAGCATCCTGAATTTTTGGGCAAAGATGCGTGAGATGGTCTCCAGCACAAAGCTTGCATGGAAACTTAACTTTCTTTTTCTCCTTTTTCCCTTCACCAACACGCTCGTTGGTCTTATTTGCATTGCCCTTCCCATTCTTGCCCTTTTTCTTGTTATTACGTCCCTTCTTCTTCCCATCGGACTGTTGATTTCCTTTGGGTTCAGAAGATTGGACAACATTAATGGACAAAGACTGGGAAGGTGAAGAATCAGCAGGCACAGCCTGACCAGAAGAAGCAGATTGTAAAGACAACTGCTGCAATTGAGAAAGCAGGCTGGCTGCACTACTACCGACCGATCCGACAAGTCCGTCACCATGCGGACCAGGTTTGGGTTTCGATAGATCCAATTTGGAGCGAGGAGCATTAGGCAAATACTTGTAAAGCATGCCAGACTGAGAATAGATCAACTCTAACTGCTGGGCCCTAAAGATGGCCTGCTCCTCGGAATATACCCCTGACATGGATACATCCTTTGAAATATCTAACTGAAGCGATTTCAAAAACCACTCGAGAAGGAACTCACCTGGAATATGGGCTTTGATAAGCCTCTTCCTTCTCCTCCATTCCTGAATATGATCAGAAATGTGAGTTGCCTCATCCTGCTTAAAATTAGCCAGGAGTTCGGTCCCAGCCTCATATCTGACGGGCAACTGGAAATGGTTAAGAAAATTTACAGCCAGTTCTCCAAATGTGGCGAAACTGCCCCCGGTGAGCTCTATATACCACTTAGCTGCATTCCCAGTTAAGGTGCGCTGAAATAATCTCAATCTAATCGAGTCGTCGATCAGAGAGTTGGAAGAGCACCATAAATGGAATGTGGTGATGTGGTCTGCTGGATCTTCACCATTCTTACATTCAAACTTAGGAATGTCTGAAGGAAGTTTGGTTGGAACCGGAGGCCACCCCGGACTATACCGAATCGGGTCATTAGTTAACTTCGCCAAGTCTGGCAAGTTTAACGTTGCCAGAAATGGTAATCGCGGCGGAGCCTGAGAATTCCATCCTTGATGGGATGGATTCCAAACATTCTGAAAAGAATAGCCTGGATTTGATGAGGCACCAGGCTGCCAAAAAGGGCCCGTAGAAAACGGAGAAGAACCTCCTCCCCACGCCGAGTTACCATAACCCAGGCTAGTTCCCCCCGCTGAAGTATTGACTGAAGAGGAAAGCCCCTGATAGGGGTTCCACGCATTAGACAGAGGATAAAAAGACTGATAAGCACTCGATGCAGGGAAAGAAGCATTCCCTGGATGACTCGCGATGAACTGATTCCCTGCCCCAGACGTTGCAAACATAGGATTCCATCCCATAAAAGCGGTCGAACTTGGTCCCTGAGCCCAAGGGTTGAAACTCTGGGTCTGGGACGTGAAAGGAAATGACCCTAAAGAAGGGTTGGGACTAGGAATATGCCCAGTCCCAAAGGGGAAACCCTGAAACGAAGCCGATCCACTAGCCATGTTAGACATGGGCGTAGATCCAGTTGCACCGGCGGTAAAAGAAAAAGAGGGATTTCCATCAATGGACATCCCTGAAACGAAGGGACCAGATTGAGAAGCATATGCTTGGGTGAACCCAGAGCCAAACATAGCAGTGCTAGAAGCACTCGAAGATGGAGCAAGAGTACCCCCTACCTCGACAGAAGCAGGGGTCTGAATGCCCGCAGCACTCACGGTAGAAGCCGCGTTCCCAGTCGTGGCCATCGAAAGATAAGAAAGATATGGAAGATCCGGCGGTCTCTCAGACTCCGGTCCGACGTACTGAATAACAAACGGATGATCAAGAGGAAGAGGAGATGGACTTGTAGCTGCAGGCTCAGGTATATCTTCTATCTGAAAATCTTCCTCCTGAGGAAACAATACCCTCGAGGTGAGCGAAACGCTCCTCTCGGAACCGACACCGGAATCAGCAACGAAACCTTCAGACCTTAGTGGAGGATCTCTCTCCACAACGTCAGACTCTACAGGGTGAAAACCACCTGCTAGATCGCTCCTACGCCTTCTCGAAGAAGGCTCTGCACTCTCGGGAGATAACCCCCGGACTCTCCTCGAACGTCGAGGCGCTTGATCAGCCACTTTTACAAATTTGTTATATTAGACTCAAGAAAAGTGAAAAGCTAGGCAAGCTAGGAGCAAAGAGCACACACTAAAATCAAAAACCCTGAGAAACAGCAAGCAAACAGCCTCCAAGTATTTCCGCTCCGGGTGATGAGGAACGGACACCAAAATACAGGAAAGCGAAGTATAGGACCTTCCGAAAGCAGTCTGGGATGATTAGGGCCCAGAACAACTAGCGAAGGTATCAGAAGCAGTTACGCCGACCTCCTAACAACAGCCTTTGCCGGCTCAAGCACCCAAGCTTCGCAAGGGCACCCCCCAGAAGTACTGCTGGAAGTGATGCGACGTATGCCTCAGGTACCACGGGTATTCCCCCCCGCAGTCACCTGTGTGGAACCTAGGAACAGCAACTATGGACACCAATCCGTATCAGAAGCTGGGCGGAACGGTCTTGAGGTTAGATTCAGCTAATCGGAGGGGGGGTATCCCTCTTCTTCACCTTCACTTCCCCTCGCGCTTGACTCTCGGATGAGAGCTTTCCCAGTCCACCTCACGGAGTTGGATTTCGCTCAATTAATAAACTTCTATGTTTGTTTGAGCGGACTTGGAGAGTTAACTCTCCTCTCTCCTATTCCAAGGCCCTACAACCTAGCTAGTTGGTGATTGACACTTAATAAAACTTGCTAGTTGATTTTAGATTAAATCGCTTATTTTAAGGGCTGTTGTATTAAGTCACAAGGATATGGAGTTGAAACCAATGATGTTCTGACGCAAAAGAAATTAATAAAAACCTGACTACATGCACATGCAGTTCTTTGTCTTTCGATGAAGAGCAATTTCTATGTAAGTTCTACGAGACTTAAAAAATGTATTTTTCTTTTCGAATTACAAACTCACACGCACCAAAATTAAGAAGCTAACTAAATGATTCAATGCACCTAATGCAAATGACCACTAGCATGTAAATTCTAAGATGCAAAAAGTCCCTTGAAACAAGGTGAAATTTCCCAAAAAGGCTCCTTCAGCTTTAACTCATCTTTTGATATCCAGAAAGCCAATTCTTGCAAACAAGAACTCTCAATATAAGACACCAAAACACTCAACCAAAAGAAGAAGAAATCAAAAGACACCCTCTCCTCCAAATCAAGCTAAAAACTAGAAGCAAGAAACTTCACTAAAGTCCCAAAAGATGAAGCCAAACTAAAATGAAAAAGGCAACAACAAAAAAAAAAACAAGAAACAAATGTTTTTTGAGTTTTTGATATGCAAAAACAAAAAGCAAAACAAATGTTTTTGGGCTTTTCAGTTTTATAAAACAAGAGCTTCAAGAAAACCAAGAACAACTATCCCAATCAAAGCCAAAACGAGACCGAATTTCAAGCATAAACTTCAACTATGCCCCCAAATCTTATAAAGCTAATGATAGCAAGACCAATAAGAGCAACGGAAGACCCAAAACTCAATCAAACAGCCTAGAGAAATAGTGCAAATTCGTTGCAACACAAAACTCCAAAGAAACAAGAAAAGATCTTCGAAAATTGCAACAAAACCCTAGCCTATGAAACTCAAGAAAACCAATCGAAAAAAAAGCAAAGAACGCAATGCGAAGCACAACACAAAGACAGGAGCGAGTCAGTGAGCAAAAGCTCTCTGTTCTGGTAAAGCAGAACAGCCAAGAACGCTCAGAAAGCGATCTTGGAACTCAATCCAAGAGTGCTAGCACCAACAAGAACACTTCGCCAAAAAGATCAGTTTTCGGACAAACGAAAGAGAAACAAGACTTGAAACCACTTCTGTCACACTCCAGTAAGTATAGAGACTCTGCAGACACAGGCCTCCACAGCCAGAAAAGACCAAAAACACCAGAATCTTGAAATTTCAAACTCAGCCTAGGTATACGCGACCTTGCAGTTATGCAACAAGCGTGTATACGCGTCTGTGTTGAGGGAAACCCGCGTATACGCGGTTCCTTCTACACAAACTCGCGGGTATACGCGACTGTGTGCAAGAAAAACTGCGTATACAAAGAAAGATAATGAAAAATAAAAATTACAAGCCTGGGAAAGGTATCAAAGCTTCAAACTGACTGCAAGAAAGCAAACTGGACTGTAAAAGACAGAAAAAACTGTTGGTAACCTACCAAACAGCTGAAACAACCCAACAGGAGAATCACAAAGATGTGATCCCCAGTGGAGTCGCCAGTTCTGTTTCGGGGATTTTATACCCTAGAGGTTGGTTGGGATTCAACCTCCACAGAGCAGGGGCGTACTACTTAACAGAGACTCACACGATCATGCAAATTCGTAAAAACGAAATCGAGTAGAATGAGAGGTTTACCCGTTGGTCCTACGTTTGAAGTAGATCCACGTGGAGTTCAAACTCCCTGCAACCGTCCTTCCTCCTTAACCTGAAATACAAGAAGAAACCAGCACAAAGGACAAGTTGTACAATATATTTCTACTCTATATGTTAGTGGGATTCATATAAAACATTAAATAAATCATCATGAATGCATGTATAACAAAAGTGCATACGAGATAACATATAAAGGGATGTATATCTCAAGGAAACAAGGGTTTCCTGAAATGAACTGGGAAAGTGCAGGAGGCACGGGGAATCAGACTTGGATAGGGAATACCAATAGAGTATAATATCAATAATTCTCTCTCTCCCTTAGGCCATACACATGAGGGCTTTTTATACTCCCTCCAATTAGTTTCAACAGTTGGAAACAGTTGGCCACGGGCTGGGGTGGTTGAACTACCCGAGTAACCATCAACCCAGCGCGAAATTAGGGATTTTTATATATTTTTTAATCATTAAAATGGCATACGCGGAAAAGTCTAGCTGTACTCGCGTATACACGCGGAAAAACACGGGCATAGTCGCGTATGAAGGATTTTCCACTGTTTTTAAGTGAATTTGTCCAAGTCTGTAGGAATGGGTGCCCATAAAGCCATGAAGCAATCATGAATCACGTCAAGGTGAGAAATGATGCTATAACACTTTTCTTATTGTAATTTGCAGAATTGTGCATCGGCTCTTGTTAAGAGAGTGTGAGTTGTTTGTAAACATTATTAATGCCTGATTAATAAAGGAGTTCACTATTGTTCCATTTCTCAAGCGTTGGAGTAAAGCACAGCAACGCTTCACCGGTGGTTGAGGGCCCGGCCCTGGTGGAGCGATCTGCTGTTTGTATTTCTATTAGTTTATTTCTGTTGTGTGAAGTTCGTTTATTACAATTAAAGAATTGAGTTATTGCTAATTGAATCAAATACAGAGTCATTGTTATTCCATTCTTTACAAGAAGCATGATTCATGATTCAATTGTTATAAAATGTTGTTTTTCTGTATCTAATTCCAGTTGTTATTCCTTTTGTTTATGAATTACGATATTTGATTGTTGCGTGGCTGTCGACAGGATTAAAGAGTAGAAATCTAGTTTGCTTGGTTATGAATTGAATTCACTGTTTATTTTACGCTGCTATTCAATTCCTGTTCATTGCTTTTAGATTGTTGTTCCTTTCCAGTTTGCATTTTAGATTTCATTTCCTTTGAGTTGTTTTCACTTGCTTTGAGATCTCTAAACTGTAGAGGGAAGAGCTAATCATTCCAGGTCCCCAGATTTGGTCATCTCACATTGATTTCTAGGGGAAAGAGTTATTACTACTGCATCCCTAATCGATGTCTAGCAAGGTTTCTGTAGTGTAGTCTTTACATTTCTATCATTTGTAATTAGATTTCTTTTCAAGCAGATTTCTTTTCAAGAATTTATTATTTCTGCATTTGTATTTCTATACTACATCTTCACAAACATTACTCTTGAGTAAATAGCCGCCTCAGACTGAGTACACTCTTGAAACAAAAAGTCGTCCCTGGGTTGACAATTAATGTGAGGTAATTAGGAGTTACAAAGACACCTTTTTATCGCTCCACAACCATATATTCAACCCTATGCTCTGTATACCCCCAAGGCCCACCATCTAAACTTACCTGTCGCTTCATCCAACTCGATCACCATTGATCTCACCCGTCCCGATCCAAAGGCCCCCGATGCATATCGCGCCCTCAACTTCTAGACACTTAGCACCTCTAAAACATGCGAAATGGGCGGTATTTTTCTTCGTACCTCCCACCACGCAGTGCCCTTTCTATGGCATTGAATCCCTCCATCAAAATCCATTAACCGCCCTCACTATGTACGAAAACCACCTTTCTCCCTCTCACCAAAGCCCAAAACCACCCCGATTCAAATGTTATAAAAGTCTATGCATTTGAAATAAAGCCTCGTTGCCATATGTGCCTCTGCAAATGCTCCGAAATACCCGATAAGCCCAAAAAAAAGTAGAAAATCCACAAACGCAGGATTTTAAATTAACAATTGTTTTTAAATGTGCAAATGGTCTAGGTATCAATGCATAAATTGCATTTCTGAGGTCCCAAAATTGTTCAGATAGACTTTGGGGGTGACAATCTAGTAATTTTTTTTCATTAAAGAGAATAGGAGCACCAGATCAAAGCATGAACATCAATGGATCATGAACATTGATGATCATTCAAACACACCAAAGCAGCAAGAAATGTTTTCATAACTTAGAGATAAATGGAAAAGGGAGAACACATTCATAGAGACCATAGCAGTGAGAGGCTAAACTAATAAAGATAAAATCAAAGGTTAAGGATGAAGAAACAGGATTAAAGGAAAATATAGGAAGATTAAAGGAATCAAAGGGAAAAAGCAAGCTAAATAAATTAGACAGATAGCAAGAGATAAATCCAAAAGTTTAAAATCCAAATCAGGGTTTAAAGGATAATTAAAAGGTATATTAACATATAAGATAGATCCGAATGATATAGCAAATCAAAAATTACTTCTCATAAACACTTTGGACACCTACAACCTTATTTTACTCAAATAAAGGCAACCACAGTTACTGAAACAGTCAGAGATATTTCTTGACTACTTAGAAGTTATTGTAAAGTTAATGAAAATCCTCAAAATTCAAACATATCCTAAAGTTATGTCAACAGCGAAGTTAGAATTTATTATTACAGTGAGTTAGTCACAGATAATTTGCCTTGAGCCTTGCATGGTATCAAACATCAAAATGCATTAACTCTGTAATAGATTAAAATATGAAACCCTAGCTAAGGGCAACCTCCTCATTTTGCAGATAAATACTGCATGTATTATTCATTTTTAGTGTTGGTTGGTTACTTGGTGATTGTTGAGCTAGTTGATGAGTTGCTAGGCTAGATTTGATAAAACCTTGAGCTACAAAGATCATTGCACTGGAGTATTGTAACTATCTTGGAAATGAATAATACAATCACATTCACATGATTCATGAACTATGTTAATGGTGATGTTACCCTTCCTTTTCAATTTTTTCCTTCTTTTTTTCCATATTTTCCATCATTTCTCTGATAAAAGGACATAAAATTTAGATTAAGATATGTTGTCTTGGCACCTCAAATCCATCTGCTTCTTTCATCTTAATGTTTTCTTCTACAAGGTCTGATTAGAGAATTCTAAATTTCTCTCTAGTTCCACCTGGCTTGTTTCCTTGGAAATGATTCAGTAGAGTCCAACCAAAGAAGTCTATGGTATGCCATGTCCTTTGGTTTTTCTTGCAATGTTATTTTTAAGGCCTTCTTTGAAGATTACTTAGTAAAGTCTGGCCAAAGAAGTCTATGGTTTTCCCTGTCCTTTGGTTCATCTTAAAATGTTGCTGCAAAGGTCTTTTTTAGTTGATTAAAGAATTCTTAATTGCTCTTTTATTATGTTGACTGCTATCTTGAATGTTTTCTTTATCTGAGAGTAATTTTAGGATTTTTGGATTGTTGTCTCAAGTTTTACTTAGTAGATTCTGGCCAAATAAGTCTATGGTTTTCCTTGTCCTTTGGTTCTTCTCAAATAGTTACCTAAAATTCTTTTCTTGTTGAAGTAGAGTTGAAGGATTCTTAATTGCCCTTTATTTTTACTAATTTTGCAACTTACTGTCATTTCATATTTCATCTAATCTAAGAGATACACTTGATATAGTTATCTTGCCCTATGAAAACCCTTGTAGAGTTTATGAAGAGTTAAATATTTTTATGACTCTGTATCATAATGGATTAATGATGCCCACAGTCTATCTATTCAACAGAAACACTCAATCACTTAATTACACGATTAATTAATCAACCAAACAAAACAAACATTCCCAAAACTTCATAACTAGCCTAAAATAAGAAAACAAAAGCATAAAGATGTATCATTTACAAACACACACATAGAGAAAGCCCTCTCTGAGTCTAGGAAAGCTAGCTCCTTGGACTCCAAAGTGGTTTGATGTGGTTCTCTACAGATTTATTCTTTCCAATATTGAAAATCATGGGGAGCCAACATAGTGGCGACCACACTGGGGGACTGAGTAATTAACAACTTAAATATTTCCTCAAGAACTCAGAAAAGTCCTTTCAAAGTTAGATGAGTAAAGGGTTAGCCAAGAATGGTATTTAGTTGCTGATGGTGGACAACAGCCAGCCTCAAAATCATTAAAAAACCTCCACCTAGTGACTCAACTGGTTTTCAGTAGGCCTATTGACTCCACTGGGGAATTATTGAGAAATCCTTATATCATTAAACCTCAACAGAACCCAATCAATAATACTTTGTGGATTAAGTATTTCTTTCATAGATTGGTTTGTTTTTAAAACTTTTATACAAAATTTAAACTTCTATAAGCCTTGGGTCCAAATTCTGGCTTCTAGAATAATCTGTACTAGATCTCATCTAGAACCAATTCCTCCTGTAATAGTTGAAAATCTTGAGAGCATCCTAAGGAAATATCCTAGATCTAAAAATCCAACTGTTAGAAGACCTAACCACAAAGCAAGTTCCGTACCTGAAAACCTCAAATACTTGTAGAATATACTCTTTGGCTCACCCCTAGAACAAATATTTTCTACGACTAGATCTTAGAGTTGGATACCCCAGATATTTTAAGGCCCATCCACCTTACAGAAAAATCCTGTTGTACTAACCCCATCCCCCAATGTTCACCTTCCTCCATTTAACCCTTTACCTCATTTTTTCAATCCTGCACTTGTTACCCTCCTTTTTTTTCCCGTTCACAAATCATGGCAACATGGTATGCTCCACTAGTTCTACCATTTCCTTTAGTTGTCCTACCACAGGACTATCAGTCCAAAATTCCCTTATATGACGCAATTATTTCTACTACTTCTCAACAACATGTGGATAGGATGAATGACTACTTTGACAGACAAGAAATAGATGATGAAACTGTCAAACTCAAAAAAATTTCTCAAAGCTTAGGGGGAGAAGCAAGAAAATGGTTTAAAATACTAACCCTTAATAGTATAAATGATCTCACTTCTTTTCATCAGTTATTCTTAAACAAAAGGGAAGTATTAGTGTCAGTATTTTCATCCTTCCTCCAGTGATCAAACATGCTCTTACAAGGTGATTTTAAGGTGTTAAGGTCAAATTTTGTCATTTCAGTGAGTCTTCAAGTAAAATTTGGTCACTAGGTATTAGGTCTAGGGTTTGCGTTTTCTCCTTTCAAATTTGTCCAAATGTCGGTCCATGTCACCATTCAGCTGAGTGTACCATCATTTACAGGGTTTTCATCATCATGTCAAGTTCCACTGGGTCATTTTACGCCTTGTTCATGCTTCAGTTATGCCTAGGTAAGGTTCATTTCCCTCTCCTAGGGTTTTGGAGGTAATTTCTCTTGGATGGTCAAATCATCAGCAAAACTTGTATCTTGATGTTCATACACCTTTCCCTATCCTTAATTTACCTTATTAAACACTTCCCATCACTGAGATCCCCCAAATTCCTCATTTTCACACAATCCCTAGTTTCTTGCTATAACTATGCAATTTTCTAGGCTAGGCCTGTGTTTTTCCCTTTTAGACCCCTTCCTCTCACTCAATATTTTAAATTCCACTTTCCCCTACTTCCTAACATCCCACCCTACTTCCCAAAATTTTCTCAAGAATTTAGAAGCCCATTATCCCCTTCATTTCACTTCATTTCGACAAATCCCTTGTTCCACACATCGGGATATGTTTTACTCCAATGATGTTTCTGAGCAATAAAGATGAATTTGGAAAAAATGAGAGATTTTTTTGTCCAAAATATTCCAAGGAAGAAAAATCTCCTTCACTTTTTACACAGGTTTCATGGTTTTAGAGAAATGTCAAAAATACAGTTGCCTCGAGAGAATTGATGCACCTCTGAAGTGACTTTGGGAAAATCAAGATTTATCCTAGTTTGGTTGGCCAAATAACTGGCTTGATGAGTCAAATGATAGCTAGACAAAAATATATTTCCAATTAGCTATCATGAGCTCAATTTGAAGTTGAGGAAGACCTTAAAAAGTTTACTGCAACAACAGTCTGCCTTGAGGCAGCCTCATTTTGCACATTTTGACCCATCTTGGGAGATTTGATTTTTGACAAGGAAATTGAACTCCAAATTGAAACATTCTAGTTGGGTTCGAAATTATACTTAATAAGCTTTCCAACGAGCTATCCCGCACCCAATTGTGACACCAGAAAGGTCTCCAAAAGTCTCCTGAAAAATGGCGTGACGTGTTGGGTTTGTGGCGCGACACGTTGGGTTTGTGGCGCGACGCGTTGGGTTGTGGCGCGGCGCATAGAGCTGCAAGATCTTTTGACCACAATTTATTCAAAACTTCAAATGTTCTTGGTTCCTTCTGGTCCAAGTAAGTCAAACAGATCTGCAAATGCCATGAACGTGTGTTTTATGATGTGTATGAGGATTTAATTGAAAATTTTAAAACCCTACTTCCTTGCTCAAGAAATCATAGCCTAGTGTTTGTACATTGGTTTTTTGTGCCATCACTCGCACATCCTTTTGTTTCCTCATTTTTTTCCTAGTTCCATCAGCACATTTCTCTATCCCCCATATCCCTAAAATTCACTTATTCCCAAATCCCAAATGCTATCCCAAAAGCCTAGAGACTATCCCTAAAACCCTTTAATTCCCAAAATTTCAAATGACAATATTCCTAACACACCCCTTACCCTCTCCCTTCATAGTCCCTCAAACACTTTCCTACACTTGGCAGCAAACCAAGGAGACATAAAACTCCTCATACTCATCTAAGACAATATAGACTTTGGCAAACATGGAGACAGATTATTCGTATGACAGAGATGAAGAAGGCATCGAGCAGGCGTGAAAAGGCATGATAGATTTCAAATCTTGGTCGAGGCTTCATTAGCCCAACATAGCACATGATGGTGGAAACTCAGCCCAAATTTCAAGAAATTTGGGACATATTTTGTCAATTTTGATTTTTTTGGCCTTAACACAGATTTTCCTGCCCGACGCGTCGTGCCACTTGGCGTGCGCTTATGATTGGGAGCTCCTCTTCGGTAAAAATTTGTAATTTTGGATTTTTCATGAAAATTTATGCATGCCTACCAATTACCCAGATATTTTGACAAGTTTTGGGTTGCCGGAAGGGTCAAAAACACCCTAAAAATGACGTTTCTGCCCCTTTTTGGACACACAGGAAGCAGTGTTGGGAAAACTCATTTATGGAGGGGCAAAGGGAAACAAAATTCAGAAATTCCACTTGCGTTGGAAAATATATAGGCAAATATTTCCAACTAGATATCCTGCACTCAATTTGGACACCAGGAAGGCCTTCAAAATGAGCTCCAAACTAACGCGATGCATAGAGAAATCAAGCGCGAGGCATTGGGGATTTTTGCTCATTTTGGACTCAGTAACTCTGTTTTTTGCCTAGTTTTGGACAGTTTGAATTTTTTACTTCCAAATGTTAAAATAATGATGTAATTTGATGTAATTTTATTGGTCTTAAAGTAATTTTGTTAAATTTTAACTCATGGAGGTAGATTCATCCATCGAAAGGTGAATTGCAACTGAATGAATCAGTTTCCTGTCTTATAAAGGCATATTGTTCCACTGCCTATTTTATATTTGAGGATGGGATGAGTTTTTGGTTTCTTATATCTTGTAATTTTTCATTCATTAGCATAGGTTGGACATTTTTGATTGCCTTGAGCATCATTGTACATCATCTCTGCATTTTGGAAAAGGAATAGACCAGGGTTTGCAACACTCCTTGGGATCCATGTGGATATTTGTTTTGATGATGTATTTCTCTTTGTGAATTTAATTTTATTGATGTTTCATGTGTATCATATTCCTTCTCATTTCTTCTTAAGTTAAACAAACAAGTAGTAAAGGTGGAATTCATTAGATTTGTAGTGCTCTACCTTGAGTTTCGTTTAATTTTCTATGTTTTCAACTATTTGAAGAGGATTCCTGAAAGCCTATTGCACTCTTCAAATCCTCACTGGTCTAAGCTATCCATTTCATTAAAATTTGAAGTTTCAAAACAATTTTCTTTCTTGCCCCATTCAGCTCTCTACAAAACTGATCATTTCCCAGACCCAAAATCTGCCCTTCCCTTTGATCCAACAAACACCTTTCAAAATCAAAACAAACTCTTTTACATATATACCTAGCCTAAAATTAGCCTTCATTTAAGTCATCTCAAACCTCACTGATCATTTTTTGCTGAGATTGACCCGGAGAGAGCCCTCTCCCGATCTGGTAGGGCTAGCTACCAAATTAAGCGTGGTTTGATGTTACCCTATATTCTACCTTTCTCAGCCTGAGGTAGATTTAGGCCATAACATAATGGTGACCATACTGGGGAAAAAAATCGTTTTCTTGTTAGTGTTATTCATTTTATAAGCTACAGACAGAGCCTCAAGTTATGCCATGTAGCCTTCGAAACTCTCTTGCTTTACATTAGCGAAAGTAGATAAACACTGCTTCAGTCAATCTCTAGTCTAGTTTGTAAACATAACATCTGACTTGCAAATTTCCCCAGTACATGCATCAAGTTAGATCTTATTGTTGATGGTGGACAATGATCAGACACCACAAGGCTAAAATCATTCACCTGGTGACTCTAAATCAGTTTTGATATCAGATCCAAGGACTCCATTGGAGGATAAACCTGACCAGCAGAAACATGAAAGGACAATATGGAAAGATCAGGTATTCAAGTTGGAATTTCATCCAAGACATTTTCTTCTTTGTCATAAATTATTTCTTCTATTTTCCCGAGAATGTCAAGAAGGCTTTGCAAAGTATATTGTATTTGAGAAAATATCCTCGGCCTACAGTTGATTCCTTCCCTTTGAAGATTGTGAATACCAAAGATATGCATGCTTTTGAGCTTGATCAAGACCTTTCTTCCAAATATTTTGATGACCAGCTTCAAACTGATGAACCTCAAGAGACCAAGAATGATTCTGAAACGTTTGTACATACCCCTATACCTTGTAAAATTCCAGATCGATACAATCCTCTAATTTTACCTCCTATATCCCATGCTTTCCCTAAAAATCATGACCTATATCTACCAAGGTTTGATGGTGAACGCGACAACATCACTGCTGAGAGACATGTTCTAAATTTTGAGTATTTTCTTGACCTTTTTAAAGTTGATGAAGAGGATGTTATTATTAGGATTTTTGCTCTTTATTTGCAAGGAAAATTCAAGAGTTGGTTCAAAACCTTGCCTGATGCGAGAATCTCAAATTTCCACCAGTTCGTTAAAGTTTTCATCGACAGGTGGGTGATCAGACAAAACCATTTCTTGATTATAGAAGAGTATAACCAACTGAAAAGACTGCCAGGGGAGACAGTACAATAGTTTTCTTCCAGATTTAACCAATTTTATTTTTCGATGCTGATTAATATAAGGCCTCCTCCTAGATATGCTCTCTTGCACTACCTGGGTGCCTTTGATCCAAAAATGGAGTTTCAGCTCAGAGAAAGGAATCTTGCAACACTTCAAGAGATGCAGAACAGTGCAGTAGATGTAGAGGCTCATTCGCTGATCTGAAGGGAAAAGTTGAAGGAAGAAGAGATGAAAAACATATATTCGGAGAAATTGACATCTCTAGAGGTAAAGCTTGACATGTTGGTAAGCGCAGTGGAAGAGATAATGCAAAAGATCACCACAAGGAATGAGTATAATGTTCAAGCCCATGGTTCGTTGATTGAAGAAGAACAAGTTGTTGATCCAAAACATTTTGTTTCTTATCCCAGTTGTCATAGATCTGATAATCATTGTTTTGTAGATCATCTTGAAGAAGAGAGATCTGTTGATTTGACATGTATTCTTGATGATGTGTTTTATACTGATGATTTGTCTCAGTTTGATCAGTATGATGATGATTATGTTCTCTAAACAGAAGCTAATCTTGCAGACAAATCAGCAGCTAGTTTGTGGATGGAGGAAGTTTGCTTTTAGCAGCTCGAATACAATGTTCTACCGATGCATATCAGCTACGGAAATGATGAGGAAACTGCAAAAATTTTTGAAGTAAGTGAAGGATCTTTGCCTTTTTGTTTTGGTTCATTTCAGTTCATCAGAGACAAAATTCATGCAATCAGAAATCAACTGTCAATAAGTCTTGATCTGGACCATCTTGAGGGAAATAAAAACTTTTTTCAAGACTTCTCATATCCAGATTTGCAGCCCCCACATTCCATTGATTTTAAAGCTGCATATGGAGACATAGAAGCTGGCACATATGATCAAATGATACAAGATGATTCCATACCATTTTGTTTTGAATCATTTCAGTTTTTGAAGGGTAAATTGCATGGTAAATCTTCAAATGAGAAGGCCCTAGGAAATCATGTAATCCAATTGGAACCAATAGAAAATGAGCTGCAACAGTCTTTTCAAATTTTTCACGATCCAATAGTTGATGCGTTGGATGATGTTTACAGTCAAAGTGTTTCTCCATTGACTATATGTAAGCTTGAAACGTGTGCTGATATAAACTTGATCTAGCAGTCGGTCTCTTTGTCATTTTTTGTATGAGTCTCGTCACAAAGTTCAAAAACTTTTTTGCATTCATGGTATGAGGAGAAGAGAAGTAATACATTGTATGAGCTAAGTCCCAGTGTGCATGAACTTCAAGATCCTTATGCAGTGTTTTTGGAGGCGGATAGAGAATCCATAGTATTCAACATATATGTTTCCAAGTTTTCATGGGAGTTTCCTTTCAGTAGTTCTCTCTTTCTGTTCATAAGCGAGCACTTGTGGAGAATTCAAACAGCAGCCGGAATACTTACTTGGTTGAATTAGTTATTTCATTTCACTTGATCAGGTGATGAATGAAACTGTTAGAGTAGGTTTTGATGAATAAGCTCTACGTTGAGAATATTTTCCAGTTTTTTGGTTGCGTTTAAGTAACGAGTCATTTTTTAGTTGAGTAAGAGTCAATTTGTGTCGTCAAGTCATCATTTTTTAGTCATGCATCTCAACTTGAGTTTTTGACTCCATTACCCAATGGATGAAGGCACTGTCTGCTTTCCAAAGATTTGTAGTTCTTGGCACCTCCAAGGAGCCACCATCCCCATTGGAGCCAATGTTAGAGTCAGTCTTTGCATCCTTCCTCCAGTGATCAAACATGCTCTTACAAGGTTATTTTAAGGTGTTAAGGTCAAATTTTGTCATTCCAGTGAGTCTTCAAGTAAAATTTGGTCACTAGGTATTAGATCTAGGGTTTTCTTTTACTCCTTTCAAAGTTGTCCAAATGTCGGTCCATGTCACTATTCATTTGAGCGTACCGTCATTCAGAGGGTTTTCATCATCATGTCAAGTTCCACTGGGTCATTTTACACCTTGTTCATGCTTCAGTTGTGCCTAGGTAAGGTTCATTTCGCTCTCATAGGGTTTTGGAGGTAATTTCTCTTGGATGGTAAAATCATCAGCAAAAATTGTATCTTGATTTTCATACACCTTTCCCTATCCTTAATGTACCTTATTAAACACTTCCCATCACTAAGATCCCCCAAATTCCTCATTTTCACACAAACCCTAGTTTCTTGCTATAACTAGGAAATTTTCTAGGCTAGGCCTATGTTTTTCCCTTTTGGACCCCTTCCCCTCACTCAATATTTTAAATTCCACTTTCCCCTACTTCCAAAAATTTTCTCAGGAATTTAGAAGCCCCTTATCCCCTTCATTTCGCTTCATTTCGACAAATCCCTTGTTCCACACATCGGGATATGTTTTACTCCAATGATGATTCTGACCAATAAAAGTTGAATTTGGAAAAAATGAGAGAGGTTTTTGTCCAAAATAGGACAAGGAAGACAAAACTCCTTCACTTTTTACACAGGTGTCATGGTTTTAGAGAAATTTCAAAACTACTGTTGCCTCTGGATAATTGATGCACCTCTAAAGTGACTTTGGGAAAATCAAGATTTCTCCTATCTTGGTTGGCCAAATGACTTTCTTGATGAGTCAAATGATAACTCGACACAAATATATTTCCAATGAGCTATCATGAACTCAATTTGGAGTTGAGGAAGACTTTCAAAAGTTGACTGCAATAACACTCTACCTTGACGAAGCCTCATTTTGCACATTTTGACCAGTCTTGGGAGATTTGATTTTTGACAAGGAAAATGAACTCCAAATTGAAAATTTATAGTTGGGTTGGAAATTAGACTCAATAATATTTCCAAAAAGTTATCCTGTGCCCAATTTGGACACCGGAATGGTCTCCAAAAGTATCTTGAAAAATGGCGCGACGCGTTGGGTTTGTGGCGCGACGCGTTAGGTTGTGGCGCGACGCATAGAGCTGCAAGCTCTTTTCACCACAGTTTTATTCAAAAATTCAAATGTGCTCGGTTCCTTCTGGTCCAAGTAATTCAAAAATATCTGGAAATTCCATGAACAAGTGTTTTATGATGTGTATGAGGATTTAATTGAAAAAATTAAAACCCTACTTCCTTGCTCAAGAAATCATAGCCTAGGGTTTATACATTTGTTTTTTATTCCATCGCTCCTAAATCCTTTTGTTTCCTCACCATTTTCCTAGTTCCATCAGCACATTTCTCTATCCCCCATATCCCTAAAATTCACTTATTCCCAAATCCCAAATGTTATCCCAAAAGCCTAGAGATTGTCCCTAAAACCCTTTAATTCTCCAAATTTCAAATGAAAATATTCCTAACACACCCCTTACCCTCTCCATTCATAGTCCGTCGCACACTTTCCTACACTTGGAAGAAAACCAAGGACACATAAAAATCCTCATACTCATCTAAGACAATATAGACTTTGGAAAACATGGAGACAGATTCCTCTTATGACAGAGATAAAGAAGGCATCGAGGAGGCGCGAAAATTCATGATAGACTTCAAATATTGGCTGAGGCTTCATTGGCCCAGCATAGCACACGATGGTGGACACTCAACCCAAATTTCAAGAAATTTGGGACACATTTTGTCAATTTTGAATTTTTTGGCCTTAACACAGATTTTCCTGCTCGACGCGTCGCGCCACTTCGTGCGCGCTTGTGATTGGGAGCTCCTCTTGGGTAAAACTTTGTATTTTTGGATTTTTCATGAAAATTTATGCATGCCTACCCATTACCCAGATATTTTTACAAGTTTTGGGTTGCTAGAAGGGTCAAAAACACCCTAAAAATGACCTTTCTGCCCCTTTTTGGACACACAGGAAGCAGTGTTGGGAAAACTCATTTTTGGAGGGGAAAATGGCAACTAAATTCAGAAATTCCACTTGGGTTAGAAGATAGACAGGCATAGCTTTTGAACGAGATATCTTGCGCTCAATTTTGACATTGGAAAGGCCTTCAAAATGAGCTCTAAACCGGCATGATGCATAGAGAAATCAAGTGCGACTCACTGGGGATTTTTGCTCATTTTGGACTCAGTAACTCTGTTTTTCACCTAGTTTTGGATAGTTTGAATTTTTTACTTCCAAATGTTAAAATCATGATGTAATTTGATGTAATTTTATGAGTCTTGATGTAATTTTGTTAAATTTTAACTCATGGAGGTAGATTCATCCATCAAAAGGTCAATTGCAACTGAACGAATTAGTTTCCTATCTTATAGAGGCAAGCTGTTCCACTGCATATTTGCCAGTTCTTAATTTAGATCTTGTTGAAAAATCTCCTAAAATTGTGAGCTCAGCCCCTAGAGGCTGGGATGATCTGTTGGTTGCTTATATCTTGTAATTTTTCAGTCATTAGAATAGGTTTGACATTTTGGATTTCCTTGAGCATCATTGTACATCATCTCTACATTTTGGAAAAGGAATAGACTAGGGTTTGCAACACTCCTTGGGATCCATGTGTCTCTTTGTTTCGATGATTTCTTTCTCTCTGTGATCATAAGTTTACTGATGTTTCATGTGTATCATCTTCCTTCTCATTTCTTCTTAAGTTAAACAAACAAGTAGTAAAGGTGGAATTCATTAGATTTGTAGTGCTCTACCTTGAGTTTTGTTCAATTTTCTATTTTTTCAACTATTTGAAGAGGATTATTGAAAGCCTCTTTCCCTCTTCAACTCCTCACCAGTCTGAGCTATCCATTTCATTGAAATTTGAAGTGTCAAAACAATTGCCTTTCTTTCCCCATTCAGCTCTCTGCAAAACTGATCATTTCCCAGACCCAAAATCAGCCCTTCCCTTTGATCCAAAAAACACCTTTCAAAATCAAATTTTTTTTTTTTACATATATACCTAGCCTAAAATTAGCCATCATTTAAGTCATCTCAAGCCTCACTGATAATTTTTTGCTGAGATTGACCTAGAGAGAGCCCTCTCCCGATCTGGTAGGGCTAGCTACTAGATTAAGCGTGGTTTGATGTTACCCTAGATTCTGCCTTTATAAGCCTGAGGTAGATTTAGGCCATAACAGGAAGTCAAGAATAACCCTCTCCAAATCTTATCAAAGTATGAAAACATTAAGAGAAACGTTGGAGAGGGTGTCCAAGAATATTGCACTAGGTTCAATAGTGTATACAATGCCCTCCCTACACACATGAAACCTCCACAAAGTCTAGCTCTAATGAAATTTCCTGATGCATTTGACCTTGAAATGACTTACTAACTAAGAGAGAGAACCCCTTACATTAGAAGACATGCAGAGGGGAGCAGTAAGTGTCGAAGCCAATCTGATTACCAAAAGAGCTAGAATGAAAAATGAAAAAATATTCACATATAGGGAAAAAGTTGTAGCCTCCACATCTGATAAAAAGATTGATAACCCAGTTAAAACCATTCAAAGGATATCATTTTGTTAATATGACTATAATCAGAACTATTTTAATTCTTATAGTAGTGACAGATTTACATCTTGAATAGTTAGATGTAAAGACAACATTTCTCCATGGAGATTTGGAGGAAGAGATCTACATGGAGCAAACAAAAGGACATGAGGTCAAAAGGAAAGAAAAATTAGTGTGGAGGTTAAAGAAGAGCTTGCATGGCTTAAAACAGGCTCCAAGGCAGCAATATCTAAAATTTGACAGGTTTATGTCTGAACAAGGTTATACTAGATGCCACTACGATCATTGTGTTTATATGAAAAAGCATAATGATGGAAACTATATTATATTGTTATTGTGTGTAGATGACATTATTGTTGCAGGGTATAACATGCAGGAAATAAATGTGCTCAAAATAAAATTGGAAAATTTCTTTGCAATGGAGGATTTGGGAGTTGCAAAACAAATCCTTGGTACAAGAATAACTAGAGACGGGAAAAATTACAAATTAACACTGTCTTAGAATGAGTACATACAAAAGGTGTTGAAAAGTTTTAATATGTAGAATGAAAAACCATTTAGTACAACTTTTGCTAGCCATTTCAAACTTAGTAAGGAGATGTGCCCCAAGACCCAAGAATAAATGGACTATATGTCTAAAGTTCCATATGCATCAGCAGTTGGAAGCTTAATATATGCAATGTTCTGTACAAGCCCTGATATTGCACATGCAGTGGGAGTTTTAAGAAGGTACATGAAAAATCCAGGAAAAAAACATTGGATGGTAGTGAAATGGATTCTCAGATATTTGATAGGTATCAAAAATCAAGCATTATGCTTTGGTGGTTCAAACATTGCTCTATAGGGATATGTTGATGCAGATATGGAAGGTGATAGACATAACAGGAGGAGCACTACAGGATATGTATTTACTATAGGTGGAACATCTGTGAGTTGGGTTTCAAAAATTCAAAGTGTTGTCGCACTTTCAACAACAGAAGCAGAGTTTGTTGCTGCTACAGAGGATAGTAAAGAAATGATTTGGTTAAAAAGGTTTATGGATGAATTGGGTAAGAAGCATGATATGGGCACATTCTACAGTGATAGCCAAAGTGCCATTAATCTTGCAAAGAACTCAACATTTCTTTCCAAGACTAAACACATATAGCTCAAGTACCATTTCATATGGTTAGTATTGGAAGATGGAAAGTTGAAGCTGGGAAAGATACACACTAGCCAGAATCCTGTAGATATGCTAACAAAAGTTGTAACCAGGGAGAAACTAATAATATGATCAGTTTCAATTGGTCTTCAAGTATGAATATGAAGATGAGAAATATCTAGGTCCAAGGTGGAGTCATTGTCCAACAAATGAAGTAGCGGTGGAGTTGCTAAAATCAGTCTCCAAGTGGGAGATTGTTGGGTGTGGACCCTTATTATCTTGTTTATTTTATATCACAAAATTGAACCACTATACCTTAATGAGGCAGCAACACCACCCGTAATTAAATGCTACCTGGGGGGTCCAGGGGGGGCAGCTGCGACAGTGCCCCTGAAGATAAAAATAGATATAAATTTTCCCTATAAAATTATAATAATTTCTAGTCAATATGGGTTGTTCATTAGGCAGATGATCTGACAGTAGAAGTTATGCTTAGTTTAGGGTTTTTTTTTCCCTACAGGGCAACCCCTCACTTGTATGAGGGCATTTTATTATGGTTGTGTATTATATGTGTATTATCAGAGCAAGAAACAAATAGGGAGACTATGAAAGAGAACAAAGGATATTACATCGGATCCGTTGGAGGTTGGGTCTCTTCATTTTTCTAGATAATAGAAAGGAAGGACTAGTTGTTAGAGGTGGATGTAGCCCAAACTAGGTGACCCACATATATCTGTGTCTCTCTGGTTTTATATGTTTTGTGTGCTTGTGTTTTACGCATATTTTATGTGTTGCATTGCTTTGTAATATATAATTTTCTAACAAAAAGAAGATTAATTTTCACAGTTACAAGACATGCCAGATAACCCTCGATGATGGAGAGCTTTACCTTCACATTTTTGTTTGAAAAGTTAGATTTCCTGATGGGGGAGATGGTGAAAGGGGTTTATTAGCATATATGGCAGCAGTAATGAACACTGATTTTGGAGGAAAGAATGGGAAAAAGGCTCCTTTTGGAGGACCGACGACTTTGGTACATTGACAGAGGAAACCAAATATGTATTAGCCAATGTCTCCATAATTCCATTTCTCTATCGAGATTTATTCGTCGAATATTGATAATGACCCTTAACCCAACATGGTGCCAGGTTTATGTACCCAAGTGCATGCAGTGGACCAGAGACAGGATAAAAATCCCTACACTATCACCATTTTAGAGCTCGAAGGTGTGACCGTCGATTGGAGAAAATATCAAAAACCTTGCAACATCACAACATCAGAGCTCAAAGGCATGAATTGCAATAATGATAGGGTTTTCAAGCTTAGGATTGTGTGATTTGGCCTTGAGAGAAAAATCTTGCCTTTCATTTTCAACTACACCAATTTAGACTCCACACAACTTGTTGGAAAAATGTTTGACTGGCGAGATACCAATGAAGCCCAAATATATGGTCAATGCAATCTAATTCCATTGTCTTGAATCCTATGCGCTTATCTAAATGTCAAGGATCTCCATGATAACAGGATCATGGGAAAATTTGGGGGACTTTGGACATTCAATGACTGGATGCAAAGGCAGTTTTGGCCCTTTGAGTACCTTGATCTTGAATACTTCAGAAGGCAACAACTGAAAGATAAATCTGATGTGTATTCTTTAGGAGTGGTGTTACTAGAGTTCTTGTGTGAAAGGGAAAATATTAATATTTTTTTTCCCAGAGAAAAATTCAATATAGAAGAGTGGGAAATGCACTGGCAGAAAAAGGGAAATCTTGAAAAAATCATTGACCCTCACCTTGTTGGGACCATCAACTCTAGTTCTCTAAAAATGTTTAGGGAGACTACCAAAAAGTTATTGGAAGAGATGGGCTTCGACAGACCTTCCATGGGGGATGTTCTATGGAACCTAGAATATGCATCTCAACTCCAGGAGATATCCATGCAAAATTACCTAGATGAGAATAGTATAAATCATATTGCTGATGTTCCTTTGTGCTACCTAGATCCTGAGCCTTTTGGTCCAAGTTCAGTATGAATTCAAGTCTTCTATGAAATTTCTCAATTTATAGATTTCATTAATGAGCATGTGGAATTTTGGAGTTCTCAACATCCCACAGAGGGATAGTTGTGAGAATTTACCTATTGTTTGGAACATGTTCTCCTTCAGTGGATATGACACATAGTGGATCCATACTTTGGTTCAAGAGTTCCTTACCTCGGGATGTTTTAACAGGATTCAGGGCAGAGTGAACACACAAGACTGGTGGCTTTGGTTTGGGAGGAGAGCTAAAAGTATGTAGAAGAGATTGAGGGCACATAAATTATGTTCCTTTTTGGTGTCGAGAGCCTGAGACTTTTTATACTAGTGTTATTGGATGAGGTGTTGGTGGAAGTGATGATGATTTAGAAGATGCAACCACAAGTGTTGTGTTCTTAGAATTGGTGAATCCTCGTGGGAGGTGATCACAAAAGAAGACTCCTTTGCCATCTTACAAATTTACTAAATTAGCACATGCAGAGAGAACATTGGTGAATGTGAAATGGTTAGGTTCGATATCTTTTTTTTGCATATCACATTAAAATTCTAGTGCCTCCTCGTAAAATCCTCTCCTCGTATAATCAACCACCATTACAGACGAATACACCACACTTCGTTTAGACATTTAGTTAGGTAGGTAGGGTGCCCCTATCTCCCATCTCCCTATGGAGTAATTTGGTCACATATTATTTCTTCTATGATATTGGTTCCTCTCTCTTAAGTCCTATATGTCATCCTTCTTCTCTCTCCCTTTCTTTCCTACCTCCCTCTCTCTTCCCCAATATCAGGTGGAGAAAAAGTATAAGAGCGAACTTTCTCATGAATGTGGGACACTCAAACTTAAGGTTCTTTGTAGTAATCATGAGGTGCACTGTGATTATTGAGACTCCATCACATGGCCATTCTCTTGACTTAATTTGTGTGACAACACTATGGCTGAGTTTGAAACTGGAGATTTAACATACATTTCGTTTAATTGAAATAAACATTTTCATCAATAAATGTAAAGAAATGGCTAAAAAATACTAGAAATTAATAAATATATAGGGCATGGCAACAAGCAACAATACCAAAAAAATCGTTACATTTAGACAAATAATAAGCAACTATTGTGCACAAACATAGACTAATGAAACTATCATTTTAACCCGTAACCCATTAAACACTAATTCCCAAGCCTAACCCATTTAACCCCCTAAACCTCTAAACCCCTAACCCATTTAACCCCTAAAACCTAAACCTTTAACCACTAACCCATTTAACCCCCTAAAACCCTAAAACACTAACCCATTTAACCCCATAAACCATAAACCTCTAAACCCTTAACCCCTAACCCCTTAAACCTTAATTCCTGACCCCTAACCCATTTAACCCCCTAAACCTCTAAACACATAACCCAATTAATCCCTAAAACCTAGAACTCTAAACCCTTAACCTTAAACCCTTAACCACTAACCCATTTAACCCCCTAAACCCCTAAAACCCTTACCCATTTAACCCCATAAAACCCAAACCTTTAAACCTTTAACCCCTAGCCCCTTAAACCCTAATTCTCGATGTCTAACCCATTTAACCCCCTATACCCTTAAAACCTTAACCCATTTAACCCCCTAAACCCAAACCCCAGTAATCCTGAACCCCTAACCCCTAAAATCCTTAACTGCTAAATCCCCTAACTCCTTGAACCTCTAAACCCATAACCCATTGAACCCCCTAAACCCTAAACCTCTAACCCCTTAAACCCTAGTTCCAAACCCCTAACCCATTTAACCCCCTATAACCCTAAACCCCTAACCCATTTAACCCCCTAAACCGTCAACCTCTAAACCCCTAACCCTTAACCCCTAAACCCTTAACCCTAACCCATTTAGCCCCCTAAACACCTAAATCCCTAACCCATTTAACCCCCTAAACCCTAAAACTCTAAACACTTAACCCTTAAACCCTAATTCCTGACCCCTAAAACCCAAACCCATTTAACCCCCTACCCTAACCCCATTAAACCCTAACCCGTAACCCCTAAAATCCTTAATTGCTAAATCCCATAACCCCTAAACCTATAAACCCCTAACCCATTTAACCCCCTAAACCATAAACTTATAACCCCTAAACCCCTAAAATCCTTAACTGCTAAGTCCCCTAACCCCCTAAACCTTTAAACCCTAACCCATTTAACCACCTAAACCCTAAACCTCTAATTAACCCCTGACCCCTTAAACCCTAATTCCAAACCCCTAAACCCATTTAACCCCTTAAACCCCTAAAACCCTAATCCATTTAACCCCCTAAACCCTAAACCTATTCACCCCTAATGACCCCTAACTCCTAAAATCCTTAACTTCTAAATCCCCTAACCCCCTAACCTCTAAACCCCTAACTCATTTAACCCCCTAAACCCTAAACGTCTAACCCCTTAACCCCTTAACCCCTAATTCCCAACCCCTAACCCATTTAACCCCCTATACCACTAAACTACTAACCCATTTAACCCACTAAACCATAAACCTCTAAACCCTTAACCCTTTACCCCTTAAACCCTAATTCACACCCCTAACCAATTTAACCCCCTAAACCCCTAAAACCCTAACCCATTTAACCCCCTAAACCATCAACCTTTAAACCCTTAAACCCCTAAACCACTAACACCTAAACCCCTAACACATTAACCCCTAAACCCCTAAATTGTTAACACTCAACCCATAACCCATTAACCTCTAAAATCTTTAACTGTTAAATCCCCTAACCCCTAAGCCCCTAATCCCTAATCCCTTAACCACTAACTCATTATTCACCTAACCCCTAACCATGCCTAAATCCCCTAACCCCTAATCCCCTAATCTCGAATCCCTTAACCACTAACTCATTATTTCCCTAACCCCTAAATGTGCCTAAATAACCTAACCCATATCCCCACAATCCCTAACCCCTTAACAAATAACTCATTATTCCCCTAACCCCAATCCCTAATCCCTTAACCACTAACTCATTATTCCCCTAACCCCTAAATGCGCCTAAATATCCTAAACCCTAAGCCCCCAATCTGTAACCCCTTAACCACTAACTCATTATTCCCCTAACCCCTACACCCTAAACCTCTAACCCCTAAGCCACTATTACCCTAACCCCTAAGACACTAATACTTAATCCCTTAACCAGTGACTTATTATTCCCCTAACCCCTAATCCCCTAATACTTAATCCCTTAACCACTAACTTATTATTCCCCTAACCCTTTTAACAATCCTTAAAACTTATTGGGATTAGCCATTCCAATCAAGAGTAGGTTTAGTTGGGACCTACGATTGGGTTAATTCCCCCTTGTTGGAAAGGTGGAATACCATGGGAAAAACAATGGGTTGTAAAAACCTCTCCTAAATTTACTATTTTATCTCAATTTTATTTTAATAATTAATTAATTAATTTCTTTAAAATCTCTTCTCGATAAATCACATAATTTTTTTAAGGTTGGACACCTCTCAAACCACTCATTGTATGGTTCATCATAAATGTTTTTAAAATAAATTTATTAGAATGAAATTGAATTTATTTTTGAAGCTTCTTTTTAAATCATTTTTTTACATTTCAAGGAATCACTAGTGTGCTCAACATCCATCAAACAATAATGGGTATGATATTAAAAATGTTATTTGGAGGGAATAATATTAAAAATGAGGTTTAAAAATGATCTTTAGAATGATATTTGGAGGGCATAATATTAAAAATGATGTTTGGAAAAATGGAGGGAGGAAGTATTCATTTTTTGTTTAAATTTTAGGCATGAGTTAAAATAACATTTCTCCCACCCAAAATGCATCACTTTGTTTTGTCATCTCCAACTGGCTTAGTGATTAGGGATTTTGTTATGGGTCTTGTTCTTGCAACTGCATTACTGAAATTCCTTCCTAGTGCGTTTAAATATCCTCCTATTGAAATCTCATCTTGGCACAATTTCCCATTCCCTATTCTTGAAGCCACGTTCATAGCCCTGTGTGTACTTATCGTGGAAGCTCTTTCCACTATTTACTCTCATTTGATAAATCAAAACAATCCAAGTGATGAGAGCTCACAGTTAATTGCAAGGATTCGCATGGTCACCACATAGACAAAGATAACAAGATTGGTCATGGTGTCATTTCTTAGGTAAAATCTATGAATTTTATTATAATACATATAATTTCCATCCTCACGTATCTCGATATCGCATTTGAATAAAACATAAACCGCAATGTACTTCAATTTTCATCCTATAACAATATACTCATAAAATACAAATTGGAATCGACCATATTCATTTCTATTAAACATAAAAGATATGTCTATTGATGAAGCTAATAAATATATATCTATTGCCTGAAAAGTTTATATTACTTTTAAAAGTCAAATTCTGCATCTGGTTTTTTAACATTGGCTCTGTAACCCTTTTCAAAATCCTTTGGGAGAATAACATAACAGTTTTTCCACACTACATGCATACCAGCTTCTTGACAAATTGCAGTTATCTCTGCAACACTAATTTTATCAGGCCAACATATATAGTCTTCAAGGTCTACCTCGTCACTGATAGGATCCGTTGTCACAGAGATCGAGCCCTATCAGCTCCAATTTGGGAATCAAACCATGCTGTTGTGATTTCATCCACCTCATCAATGAATATTATTGTAGGCACATTGTCTTTAGCAAGGCGAAAGACATCACGAATCGTCCTTGGCTCCTCTCTAAGATACTTCTGAACAAACTCAAAGCTAACGACCCAAATGAAATTAGTCGTAGTGTGGTTCGTGATATCTTGGAAAGCATGGTCTTCTCCATACCTGGAGGGCCATAAAGAAGAACACCCTGGGGAGGGTCTATCCCAATCTTCTTGTAAAGCTCGTGTTGTGTGAGTGCAAGCTCCATGGCTTCCCGAATCTCCTATTTCTATATGTCACAGCCCCCAATATCATTGTATGGTACATGTGGTTTCACAGACTGGGAGAGGAGTGAGATAGAGGACTCTACCTTAGGTGGGATGATTTCCACCAGGGCGTTTGAATTTCGATGGAGGGATACCAAGGTGGAGGGCTTCAGGAGCTCCCTATTGATTGTGCTCAAAATCCTAACATAGTAGTTCGATCCCATCATTGAATCCACTATTCCATTGTTCTGGTCAACCATCTCCATGAACTACCCAATCGCCAGAGGCATCGACTAGATCCCCTTCACCTCCTTCTAGGCTCTCAATAGTTCTCTCTTTATATTTTTTTGCTCGTCCTTCATGTATTCTTCTTGAATGTCGATGAACTCCATCTTTCTCTGTTGCGATTTCAATCTATTGTACATATCTTCTTCATCCATGTCAAAATATGAATGGGGATGGGGATGGGGAGGAGGAATAATCATCTCTATATTTCCTGTTGGACCCTCGGCCAAGATTTAGCACCACAACCAATCCAGCCATTGTCACCTTACCTTGCCTTTCCCTCGCAAAAGCTAGAATAGAGCTGAGGCTTTCTTCACCGAAAGAAAATTGTGTCAGATAAAATCTAATACATTAATGTATCATATGCTTGAGAAATAAGTTTTAATTTTTATTTATTGTCTAAGAGTTAGGAATCTCTGGATGATGATGGATGTTGAGGTTTGTTATGATTTATCATAATTTATGAATCAGGTTTTGGAATTCGAATTAGGTGTCTGTTATAAAAGTTGATGTAGATCCGAATCTCGGAAGGGAAGAAGTTGCAAGTCTGAGCAATAGGCTATGGTTTTTTTGTTGCACGAATCTGGTTTTCCCAAATGTAAGTTTACACATCCCTCTTCTGTAATATTGTGTCATTTTCCTCTTATGTGTGTTGTTATTTATTGTTCTCTATCCAATCTCCTTATTTTTTCTTTATTTCTGATTGTTTGTTGTCTTCCATAATGCTATTTTATTAAAAAAAAAAATAGAAATGATATTTACAAGAAAATTTGATGCTCAACATTCAGGTGTCCACTGAACATGAGTATTTAAAATGTTATGAAGAAATATGATGCCGAAACAACAGTGGTCTAGCAACAATCTTCATCCAAAAGAGAAAATGTTTCTTGCCCAAGAATTATGTGATAAGTCATAAAAAACACAAAATTTTGAAACAATAAATTGTTAATGACAATGGTGGAAATAAACTTTGTTTGGCCTTACTGCTAAGATGAGTTAACTAAGTCGTGATTTCAACTCTCTTCCATCATGCCATACTTGTTGGTAGCAAGTGAGTTCTACAAGTACTTGTAGGTCAAACCTTGACCCCTGAATAAGTTGTGGGAAATTTACCTGCCTTAGAGTCCAACTCACAAGTGGATGGATAAATGTTAGGTGTCAAATATATTATATAAATTCCAAAATTTTACCTGCTTGAGAGCCCAACTAACGAGTGGATGGAGAAATCTCGGGTGTCAAATATATTATATAAATGCAAAAAATTTACTTGCTTAAGAGTCCAACTCACAGGTGGATGGAAAAATATTAGGTGTCAAATATAAATGCCAAAATGGGAAAGAAAAGTCCACATTTTGGACAGTATATGCTTCCAAGTTATTGGCAAGTATGTGGAACTCTTACACTTCATATTTGCAGAGATTTTTGCTGAAATATTTTTTTTTAATGCTGGCAAGAGCACCACTAAAGGAGGGAGATGCGCAATGCAATTTTTGCAACAAATCTGTTAGTGGGCGCATACTCTCTTAAAAATACCTTTTTGGCTCAAAGATAGGAAAAAATGTAAGATAATTCCCAAGTGTGCCTACAAATGCATATAGTTTATATGATATTGAAGTTGCAAAAGAAAAAATGGAAGAAAACCAAAAGCTGCAAAGGGATGAAATTGGTGGTGCTTGTGTGTTTTTTTCTGCATCTATTTCTTAAATCAGAAAGTGCAAATGTCATTTCTGATTCTCGTGAGATACTTTATGTTCCCTACGAGAAGAATCTCTTAGTCCAGCTCCTAATCCTAGTGGTGGCTGGTATTTTTAGATGTTTTACTCGCTAACTCATCGGTTTATAACAAAAATTGCATTGTACAAGAAAAGCCCCCTTTTTCTAATAATTTTTATAATTTTTTTAAGGGTTTTTGAGATTTTTTCTCACCAATGACCTCCAATTTTTGTAAAAATCATAAATAAAGGAAGTGATGAGATCCTAGGAGTTTAAACTTTAGTATTTTCAAACCTTGGGAGCATATGACATGAATCATATGAAATGTTTATTTCTGTTAAGCACGAGGGTAGAATTATTAACTTAAATGGTCTTTAACACAATCCCTGTAGATTTGTCTCTTCGAATGTGAGGGCACCCACTCTCATAAAGGACATGTTGGGAGTTTAAACTTTAGTGTTTTCAAACCTTGGGCACATATGACATGAATCGTATGAAATGTTTATTTCCATTAAGCATGAGGGTAGAATTATTAACTTAAATGGTCTTTAACATAATCCCTCTAGATTTGTCTCTTCAAATGTGAGGGCACCCAATCTCATGTTCCCATTTACTGATATTAGCCTTTAGGAAAAGATAAGAAAATATAAATTGGACTAATGTATCAATCCATGTGAACATGATACACATTCTCCCTCTCACATACTCAATGTGGAAAATTTGTCTCCTAAAGGACATGATTTGAGCAGTATATTAGTTGCCTCAAAAACTTAGGTTCGAGTCAATTCTTCATGTAACATGATACTAAGAAGTTGCTAAGTTGTCTCCTACTATTATTCTAAATTGGTCAGCATTAGTTCAACAATTATAGATGACTCTCATAGTGTTGCAATGTTATTTAATCTTACAAGTTGGCATATTTTCTTAGTGCCACAATGCTAAAAAACTTTCCTCAACTATTAATCCTAAAGAAGCCCAATAATGGGTGAACATGGATAGGCCAGCTTGAATTTTCTTACATGTCTTCAATCTCACTTAGACACTTATTTTGGGAGCTCTTGTACATTTACTATGTCATTTCTCTAAGGCCTAAGACAGGAAAAAAAATAACAAGTATGTGTAGGCAACAACACACTTGACTAGATTGAACTCGGCCTAGTCTTGTGATGGATGTACATTTTAAGGCCTTATTTCCTAATTCAAAATCATTGAAGATATATAAACTAAATATTTCATTTTTCCTACAATTCCAATAGTGCACATGGCAAGCTTCTCTGTAAATCTCCTTTGCTACATATGGCAGGCTTTTAAATAGACTAAACTTGTACTAGCATAATGCAAACATGACCTGCAAGTCACCACTGTGTTTTGGTTTCTAAAGGTTGCTACATTATTGATTGAATAGTGAAGTATCAACCAGTGAATAAGTTTAAAGCTTTGGAGAAGTCACAATATATATTATAATTTTGTCTTGCAAATTGGCCTCTTGACCAATTTTTTCTAGGAATGCCTCTTATGAAAAAATAAGTTCTTTCCTAACAGGTTATGATCCTCTTGAAAATACCAGGTTCACTAGAACTTTAGAAGTAAATATCTAATGCACACATCATGCTACCACTATAAGCCATTGCAGTAAATATAAACCAAGGTGAAAAAGGATCTACAACTACATTGTAGACGTTTTACAGTGACAATACTTTCTTGAATGTCTATTCTCCAACATCCATAGCATTACCACACATAATCATAGTTTGTATTTAACTCCAAATAATATACATTCCAATAAGAAGTTTTCAATCATAGTTTTACCTTGTGGAAATGATTTTCCTTATACCCTGCTCTCATTTTCATTCAAAAACTATATTTCCTATATTGATGACGTTCCTACTGTAATATGACCAACTATCAGACAACTATCTCACTGTAGTTCTAGATAAATTGAGCAGTGTGCCAAAATAATAAAGAAACTGAAAATGATGTTAGATATTGTAGGGTAAGAAACTAAATAGGTAGTATGCATGATATGCTATTCCATAATTTACTACCTTTCCCATTTATAACATAGTTTCTATAACAATTCCGCTGCATATTATTTCTTTATGTTGCTATTTATTGAGATTTTGGCTCACACGAGGATTACAATCAGCCTTCCCACATGAGATACATATGGCTTATGAATTTGGCATACCATTGATGTTACTGTAACTAACATTTCATGATAAGAAGTTATAGTTGAAACATTTCATTTACTTGTTTTGGCTTACTAATTGTTATGTATGGCATATATAATACCAGTTTTCCATTGGGATTCATACATGACCAACTGAAAAATGATTTAACTGTTGCTAAATGCAAAAATGTGACAGGATAGGATTGGAGGGATTTTGTGCAAATTATAATGAAAAATAAAAAAGTGAAGGCCTGCACCTCCAGTGCAGTGATAGTAGGGTTTCCTATTTATAATATTCTAGAGTTATTATTATTATTATTATTTCGTTTCTTTCTTGATGTTTTTCCCTATTCAAGGTGTTTCTCAAGTTTGTTAGCTCTAAATTCTAAACACGTTGTTTGATGTCTTGCAGTGGAAACACCTCACATGTTAGCATAGGTCCAAGATCTAGTTCTGATACAATAGTGAAAATTATGGAATATTTGGTAAGTGTCTGCTACTGAAAGCCTTTCCACTATGACCCAAGTGCTATTTGGCCATAATTATAAGGTTAGTGCATTGGGCAAAAGAGAATGTTCTGTGAGTTGATGCTGCACACAAGGAATCTTTTTGCAAGCCCTTTTTCCCACCATGTGCAAGAGTAATTTGCATTTGCAAGATGCACATAGCATTCTCTTTGCCCAATAAAATAACATTCTAGTGTTACATGAGCTTCTAGCCTCTTTAAACTAAGGAATTGTCCAAAACTTTTTCACTCTTGGTTCGTAGTTATCCTCTGAGTTTAGTCTGATTGCAAGAATATTTCCTTAACATTCCTTCTCAATTTTTCTGCCATAACCTCAGAGCTACTCGGGTTTGGGGTTGTTCCCTAGATATCTCTTGGGGTCTAGACCAATCTCCTAATCTTTTGGCATCATTTCTATACCTCCAGCAGGTATATCATTTATCATAGGAATTTTTGTTTCTCCAAAATGTCGTTACTCTCACAAAAGGATGAATTTTGATTTAAGATTCTCTCTCCCACAACTCAACATGTTGTGTGCAATTTGGTGCCTGTTGGGTGATTTTGATGGCTTCTAAAAACTAGTTATTATACAATTTTTCTAACCTCTTAGGAAGGAGCTACTTAGCGGTGGTTGCTTCTCTGAAAATTGTTGGTATTGATTGTTCATTAGTATATTTAAAAATTCATCGTCGTGGATTAATGTTTCAATTTTATCAAGTGTCTCTTGTCTCATATTCAACACAAGATGGACTTTTCATGCACTCATTTCATTGGAGTAAGTATTTATGGCTTGCCTTTAATATTTAAAGCAAGTTAGGGAAGTGATCCCTAAAGATGGAGCATCATTGACAACAATTCTAGCTCTTCTTAGTGGATGTTTTCTAATCCCTCTTCTTCCGCTCCTTCCCCTGTTCATCTTCATTTGTTTACAAGCCATGAAAAAGATACCCATAAGTCAAAATTTTAGCTCAAAATAAATTGTAATGATAGTGGAAATGTTATGAGAATATTTTTATTATCACTGATGGTTTTCCCATTCTAATTAGGGATGTCGTAAGCAAAGAGTTCTCAACCCATATTTCAGTGGCTGAGAAAAATGAAGGAGAAGGTTAAAATTATTATAGTAAAAAATTCCACTTACATAAGTGGTTGTTTTGGACTTCCCAATCCATGGTGGAAATGACTCTGCTACTAAGTACGGTTATTCTAACAATTCAAAAAAAAAAATGGAAAAATAATTCTACGCCCACAATTAGTCTTAATTGTCAATGACTACTTCACTTTAGAAAAGGATGCTTTGTTTATCCAAAAATGTTGCATTATAGTTAATGGTAGTGATAAAAATCTCATTTTACAAGATCATGTGACTTTTCTTAATTTCCATTGAAAATTTTAAACTTGGTCTAAAATTTTAGGGTTGGATGAAGGATAAGGAACCAATGCAAGTTCTGAAGGTCCCTTAATTCACTTTTTCTATTGACCACTCTTTGATAGTATTAAGTATGATGGCACTCTTATTGACTGTTGTGGTATTATTTTATTTGTTGGAAGGTTTTATTAACATGATTTTTTTTTCTAAATTGGATTATTCTATTAATTATGAACATAGTTTACAGGTCGAAGCTTGCTCTAGGAATTACTATGCTAGCCAATTCTAGAGGGATTATAATTCAAAAAGACAAAAATGAGACTGCCCCAAATGGGGAAACCAATCCAAAAATCAATTCCCTTAGTACGAAAAACAACTTTACCAGAAAGGACTAAAAATTTTCCAAATTGTTCAAGAAATACATGCTAATAGAGAAATCAATCAAAACAGAAAGAGGAAACCTCTCATTGCAGTGGCTGCCTGTCATGCTAAGTGTCATGAGGCTATGGCAGTGGCTCCTTAATGATAAAACACCTGTAATCATTAGAGGAAAATTCATATTTATTTTAGTGCTGATCTATGGGTTCTAGCGTGGTGGCGGTGCACACAAGGCCGGTGCTGCCTTTTCTCTTCTCACCCATCGAGCATTCTGGAATTCCTCTTCTACTACCTTTGTTGCTAGAGGAGTGCACTTCTTAATTGACCAACAGAGCTTCAGATTTATATGTGTACTGAGGAGGCACTAGAGATATTTTAGATTTCCTGGGACGTTTTCTAGAGCTTGACCTAGATGAGCTCGAAGGCACCTCCTGGAAGCTGACAATAATGGTGGTTGTAACTCGCAGTCTTCCCAGGGAGTAGTCATCGTGGAAATGAGCCAAATTTTCTTCAAGAGGCAGGAAGCGACTATCAGAGTGAGTGGAGATTGGTGGATGTGAGGACTGGCCCCTTCCTTTTCCATGACAGCACCTCATTCTATGCCTCCTTGGCATCCTGGAGTAGGATTGAGCATGAGGGAAGCTATTTAGAAGAGGCTTAGAGATCGAGTGACTGTTGGCCTACGGATTTTGCGAAACTGAATGGAAGCCAGTGCAATGAGGCCTCAAGGATAATGGGAGGCGAATGTCACAGTGCGCCTTTGAGAGCAACGGGGAGCTCGGATCAGAGACTATAGAAAAACAAAGATGACATGATGAGAATGGCATTAATGAAGGGCATGACACCATGAAGAGGAGCTCATGGCTGCGGACCGGACATGCGTAAATGCAGAGGGCAGATGTAGTTAAGGCACCCTGAGGCGAGCAGCTAGAGTAGTTATGGGCAGTAGGACAGGCCCCATGCATGGCCATGTGGCTAGGCTATGTTTCATGCAATGGGGCCGCCACCTCTAGTCCTGGATCATACATCCACATCCAGGGGGTTTTATCAACACGATTGCCATGCAAGCTATTATACATTGTCTTGAAACTTCCCTATTTTTGCAGAGAATTTAGCGTCATGATAGTGATTAATTTGAAATTGTATTTTAGTGGAAAAAATCACTATTTTTTGGTGGAATAGTTCATAATATATTTTGATCTTTTTTTGCAAGTGTACTAGTCACGATGATAAATGTGTGGTTTACTTTAGAAGGTTTTCAGTTCTTTCTAGATACACTTTTTATCATTTTCTTTGAATACTTCCCTAGTGCTTTACCTTCATATTTTATCCCCTGCACAATTTCTCCTAAGGTCCATGTTGTTATGTTTATTGGTTGTTTCTGTGGAAACTTTTCCTCAGGTTCTGCAAGGTAAATCGAAATGAAAAATATACTATTTTACATATTGATATTTGTTCAAGACATTCTTGTGTGATACTTTAATTTCATAAATCTAGATTTCTATTTCGTTATCTATATCAATATATAAGAACAGGCCCATGGATTGTTCATATTTCTCAAACTGTGGAGTTTTTTATTTCCTGTTACATGTTCTTTTATATTGTTATGTTGTGATTCAAATTTCTAGTTTTGCTTTCTAGTTACTCTCCTATGTAGTACATGCTTTGTTAGATTATATCAAAAGTTATTCTTATTGTCTTTTTATTATGTATATTGAACGTATTATTTCTAGCAACTTTTGATTTTCCAAGATTTTCTCTTCCTTTGGTGTATCTTTCAACCTTTAGGGGAAATTTCTAGTTTAAATGCTAATTCTTCAAAGGGTGCTAGCTCAATGGAAGAGCACCTGCTTTACAAGTAGGAGGTTGGTGGTTCAATTCCATCATGCCCTAATATTCATAGGGAATGACGACGATCAGTTTTTGGTGATGGATACTCTTTTGACCATAACCAATGAGCTTATGGTGACATTTTTCGACCCTCACCAAAATATGAAATGGTGACAATCAATGAACACCATGATATATACACATCAATAGTGATAGCCATTAAAGCTCAGTCACTGTAAATATTTGTTGTTTATATGAAATAGTAAGGGTCATTGTTTGTCATTATAGTCATTATTTGTGATGTACCTTGATGTCACCAATGAGTTTATGGTGATGGTCAATGAACATCGCCATATATGTGCACTAGTAGTGACGATCATGAAAGGTCCATCACAAAAAATTATTGTTTTTCATATGAAATGGTGATGGTGATTATCTTTCATTATAATCAATATTTGTGATGGACCTTGAATGTCACCACAACACATAATTTCAGTGATGCCACCTTTGGTGACATTCAATTTTTTGGTGATGAAGGCTATTATCTGTCACCATTGCTCATATGAAATGGTGAAATGGTGACGATCACTATCCATCACTACAAATCATTATTGGTGATGGACCTTAAATGTCACCACAACACCTATACTTTCGGCGACACCACCTTTGGTGACGAAAGCTCTTTTGACCCTCACTAATGAGCTTATGGTGACCATATTCGCCCCTCACTAATGTTATTTTTTCTTGTAGTGCGAACTTGCTAGAATATGATATAGAGATTATACCTATAAAATTGGTGAAAGGTTAGGTGCTAGCAAACCTGATGGCTCAGTCGAATTTTGACTTTCTTGATATAAATTTAAGTGTAGAAATTTCAAGTTTATGAGATGAAGATGAAGAGTTGATTCCCATTGAAGAAAAGTATATTCTATCTTACTGGTATTGTCTTACATCATCATAGAGCCCCTCTTGAATTTACAAAGTCTAAATAAAGGTTTGTGAAGCTAAAATCCCTGAGGTACTGCATCATAGATAGAAACCTTTATTGGAAAGATACTGGTGGTATTCTTTTGAATTTTTTGCTGGAAGAGGAGGCTGAAAAGGTGATTTAGGAGTTTCACAGGCCATCATTATTAGAAGGCCACAACAAACAATATTCTCGTAGCAAGGTACTACTGGCCTACCATGTTCAAATATGTCTACAAAAAGATAGCTGCATATAATGAATGCCAGATTTTTGGTGGTAACAAAAAGCTTGTTCCTTTACCCTTGATGCCTATTTCTGTTGAAGCGCCATTCCATCAGTGGGGGATAGATTTTATTGGTGAGATTCATCCATCATCTTCAGGTCAACATCGTTGGATCCTAACAGCAAATTATTATTTCACCAAGTGGATTGAAGCAATCCCAACTAGGCAAGCAAACGATTCAGTTATTGTTTCATTTTTTGAGAATAATATATTGTTTAGGTTTCTCTACCCTATGAAAATCATCACTAACAATGCACAGGAATTAAAATCCAAGAGACTGATCAGTTTTTGTCATTAATATAACATTACACTTTTACATTCTACCACATATTATCCACAAGGTAATGGTCTTGCTAAATATTCTAACAAAACAATTGTGAGGATTATTAAGAAGGTGTTGCAGGAAAACAAAAAGTCGTGGCATCTAAAGCTAAAGTATGCTCTATGGGCTGATAGAGTGTGCACTAAAAGGTCAATTGGTACTTCACCCTATGAGCTGCTATATGGAGTTGAATCCATCTTTCCTATATCCTTGGGAGTGCATGTTATGAAGCTACTACAAGTATTAGAGGAGGAGCGAAATGAAATTTAGAGGATAATAAACCAGTTGATAGCTCTATAGGAAAAAAGGGAGAATGTCTATAACAACAATCAGAAATTGCAAAACAGAATTAATAAGACATTTGATAGGAATGTTAAAGAGGAAAAATTTCAGATTCAAGATGTGGTATTGAAGTGGGAGGCCAGAATTGAGGACAAGGGGAAACATGGTAAGTTTGAGAATATTTGGAAAGGTCCATTCATAGTGGCTGCATCCCATGGAAACAACACTTACATACTACAGGATATGGATGGACAACCTTTTGCTGGAGGGCTTGTCAATGGCAGGTTTTTGAAGCACTATTCCTCTTAAGTTCTACTAATATTTCATTCCATTATATATATTCCATTTTTTTATGTTTTTTCTTCTAATAAAGATAAGCTGATCATCAAGCTTGAGCCCGAGGTGAAGGAAATTAGAGTTTGAAGGAAAGCTTGGAAAATTTCAGAGTTTTTATTTCCAAGAAGATGGATAGCACTGGAATTACAAGTTCTTTGGTGTACTACAGGGGCACACCATCCCAACCGAAGCCACTGTTATCACTCAGAAAAAGTGAAACACTATTAGACATGGTCATATAGTTCATTTGTCAAAGGTTTTGTGGATCATCTGCATATCCTTTTTGTGTTTTATTTTGAAAATCAAAAAATAGTTTCAAAAAAAACATATGCTATAGTATAATGATTTTATATTATATCATAAAAAAAAAATGAAATGTGTTGACAAGCTCGCTACAAATTAAATTTTATTACTAATCTCTTTTTGAATGTATGTTATGTATGCATCATGTTTAAGGTTTGAACAACTTCCCAAGCGGAAGTAGCGATCGGTGAAGAGCGAAATCAGACGAGTCAATGTAGGGACACAACAAGCTCGTAAATTACTATATGCTAAGCCCCCGCAGTTGACTGGTTTGACCGCGGGTGAGCCGTGATCAACATCTGGGATTCATTGCGGGGGGTGCAAGTCGAAGTTCACCACCGTACTCCAGGCCCTCCCCGCGGTGATGCCATAAAGTGAGGTGGAAAATAGTTGTACTCCACGTCAGCTGCTTTACACGTTAACTCAGTCATTAAATGTGTGGTTAAGCCACTGTTAAAAGGTTTTACCCCGTTTTTAAAATCACTTGCTGTCATTTTCCCCTCTCGAGCTATTTCACCGCCACCTTTTCGTTCACCTTCCGTTGTTCGTTATGCCATGGCAAAGCGAGTTTCTTTGTCTGGTTTGTCAAACCTCAATTCCCTTATGGACAGTGAAAAATACATCCAGGATACCTTGTATTCTATCAACCATCCCTTATTGTATCACCAAGTGACCCTAAACGCTGAGAAATCTCCAGTATTTTCTGCCATGAAGAATTCCATTGTCTTGTCCACCTGTATCCCAAAAGCCCACTTTTTTCCCAAGTTCATCTCATGGCTGGTCTCTTCAATGTACCCTGGTAAGTGTTTCATAATGAACTCACAAAGAGAAAATTTTCTGTAGGTATCAACACAATTAATTCACCAAGCATCGTGCTTTCCAGAAAATGAGTCACCACTGCAATTCTCAGAAGATTCATTGGCTCGTTATTTTGAGGACCTTTCAAATTAATAATTTGGTCAATGTATGTCATACTTGAGGTCAAATTCGAAGGAAGCTCAACTAGAAGGAGAAAAATTTAGTTTGGAAGTGTTCATGCTAAGTATAGGCCGATTCTGAATTGCATTGCGGAGATTTTAGGCAAAGACAATGACCAGACAATTGATAAATCGGTATTGGAAATGTATGCACTGATGATGAAACCAGGGGTTTTTCTCGACATTCCATCTTTTTGGAAGGAGATTGTAAATTCTTAGTTGATGGCCTTTCCTCTTACATGTTTCTTTAGATTCTCGTCTTTGATTGTTTATTTATTTTTATATCAGAATGTCGAATAATTTATGAGTTTGGGATTGAATATAGTTGATGTAAACAAACAAAAGAAATCAGTTTTATTTTGGACTGACATGACTAGAAAAGAAGGAAATGAGGCAGGGCTATTTGAGTTGGCTAGTCATTATATGTCTATTGCTTATAGAATTTTGAATGGAGTTCTTCCTCCATGTTTTTTACCAAAAGCCCGGAAGTTCCTATAGCTAGGACCCAATTGCAGATTCAGAGATTGGTTTGTGTTTGAAGAGTATTCAGATATTAGGTTGTATGGAGCTAGCATCGAGCCCCATAGGTTCGCAAATTTTGTACCCATGCGGCTTTTCGCCTTAGAATTCATAAGACGGAGCCTTGATGTGGATCAGGTACACTTTATTCCCATGAAGAAAGGTTTTATGTATAAATTTCCTATGAGTGTGGGAACTTTCGTGGTCAATATGAGGCACGCTTTTGATGAAGTTTCTAAAATGTTGGAAGAGACACATTTTCTACTAGGAGAAAAATGGTCTTATGATCCGCATGGAGTAATTTCTCAGAGAAGAATTGAGAATGGATATTCTACATTTTCTCATGTAAGAAGACCTGATCAGGAGAAGCTGGCAAACCCAGGCGAAATAAATACATCAAAAGCGAGCATTCAAATACCTGTTATTATTGAAAGGGAAAATAAAAGAGGTAGGGAAAATGTTGTTGAAGTAGATGATGAAGAGCCCAGGGAAGAAAAGAGAACCAAATTGGATGAAGATAATTCTTCCAACTCGCCTAGTTTTACTTTTCATATCAATGAAGAAAAAAATGTCCCCTCTTCCCCTAGAGGACATGAACTTTACTCAGAGAATATACCTTCAGTCAAACAAATATTTACACAAATTGAAGAAAGAAATCAGAGGATAAAAGCTAATGTAGAAGCTCAGGCAGAGCATCACATAGCTGCCGATCAGACCAGGTTATTGACTGTAATGGACCTTGAAAAGGATCAATTTAGGATGGCTCTGACACATCCAACTAGGATGTTCCTTGGATCTTCGAGTAGTTTTAATGAGGTAAACATAACTATGGATGTTAAAAACATCCCACTGTGGGATAAAATGAATCTTCATATGTAGACTGGGCAGTTAATTGTAAATGATTTAACCAAGACTAATGCCACAGCAATTAAGGCTGAGAACATGCTTGCAAAATTTATTAAACAGTTCAGGATGGAGAAGGCTAATTCAAGGGCCTTGTCAATTCAAAATGAAGAATTGAAGAAGATCCTTATGAAAATTGGTGTAGATCCTAATGATAAAGCTGTGATTCAAAAGCTCATGAAAAGTACAAAAATAGAGAAATCCTCATTGAGAAAAAAGCTAAAGTTACCAGCTACAAAGCATTCAATGGCTACAGAAGTAGCAGAGGTGGAGAAAGAAAAAGAAGAAGTGCGTCAAAAATTATTGCAGAAAAATGAAGAATTGACTAAAGTAAAGTAGACTACTATTTCATTATAAAACCATATTGAAAATCATACTTGTAAATTTGTTTCTCCTACAGGTGATGCAGACCCTCAAGCAAATATTGTTCAGCTCAGAACCGAATTGAAGATGGCAGAATGAGATCGTAAGCAGGCTCAATCAGAATTAAAAACGGTTACCAAGATCATGCGAGCATGGGAAGATAAAGCGAATGAGAACAAGAAAAAATTACAAAAGGCTGAAAATGAAATTAAAGATCTCAAGGAGAAGTTAAAAGGTAATATCTCACTTATACAAGCTAAAGATATCATTTGGGGTGAAATTATCACAGAGATGAAGTCAAATTGGAATTCCTTGAATATAGTTTCCCAAGAGAAAAGCCTCATCTTAGAACATGAAAAGGAGATATTATCTGAAAAGCAGACGGCCATTAAAAGAGAAAATTGGGCTAAGAAGTTTATAAATTTTATCAATTCCAAATCAGACGAAGAATTAGAAGATATTGGAATACAAGACATATATTTTTATGCTGAGGAAATTAATAAGATGATAATTAAGAATGATATTCGGAAGTTTGCAGAGAAAAGGTTACTGAGAATCAAGGAGACAGTAAAGAAGTTTGATATATCATTTGACAAATTGACCAGAACATGTTTACCTTCATGCTGGACTGAGAAAGGAAATATCATGCCATGGAATTTTTATGAAGATCAATTAATATTTGCAAAAATTAAGGCAGATAATAGGCACGAAAAGACACAGATCTTGAAAGGAGAAACTGTGTTTCACTTTTTTCATAGACATTTCAATTTGCTATGGATGGTGAAGAATCTCTTTACAGGAAAACCTACATACAGTCAAGTTGTGGCGTTCAAGATAGAATATCAAAGTTTTAAAAATTCCTCGACAACTCGAAATGAGCTATGGAAGAAGTGCAAGACATTTTCACTGGACTCAACGGAAGAGGTCCCAACGGCTCAATCAAAAGAAGCCGTTGATTCAGCAACTGCTTCAAGACTAGCTGTTCTCATAGACTATAAGGTTTCAAATTATTATTATGTTATTTCTCAAAATTATGTAAATGTAATAGTACTTTTTCGAGGAATGTGCCTCCATAACAGTCAGTAGTTTCAGTAGCTAGAGTTAGTTAGAGTAGTTAGAATCATTTTCATTACTGGAAACTATCTTGTGATACTGTATTTAAAGAAAATTTCAGGAAAGATGAAGGTTCCGAGTTTTTGAACCTTGAAGCCAAATTTTGTACTTGAGAATACTGAATCAATGAAAGAGTTTTGCAAGTTTCTATCATTTTGTCTATGCTGAATAGTTTCCCAGTTTTCATTATGTTTTCATGTCTGTGAATAAAATATAGTAATTTGAGCTACGGGTTTCTTTATACATGTGTATTTAAGAGTTAAAAAAACCTTAATGAGCACTCCTCTATTGTAACTTTATCATTACTCATTTCTTCAGGATTTTATAATGATAGATTCTGTTTCAAACAGCATATCAAATTGAAATCCTTTTCTTTCTTGTTTCTTCCGTTCATTCACTTCAGCATAAGAAGAATATGGCATTACAGAGCATTGCATGGGTTTGATATTTGAAGATTATATAATTAATGTTTGAAGGTTTATAAAATAGAGACAGTTATACATCTATTTGTGACAAAATCTAATAATGTCTTGAGCACACATTCCTTTACACAACAAGGAATTGTTTCTTGAGGTACAACATTAATTGGCACCGTTTCCAGGGACGAAGATTCGAAGAATTTCCCTGGGTTTTGTTTGATATTTCCTCTGGTTGTTCAGAGAGGAGGAATTAATAAGCTGTGTTTGTTTTAAAATATATCTGGCTCCTAAGAAACCTTATACGAGGTTAGATACCTCTCAGCAAAGAGTTCATGTTTTGTTTGATCCTGAGAAGCTCATCTCAAAGAAGAGCCAGAAACCAAAAATAGTTGACACACCAGAAGTTACACTGCTTGCATCAGGCAGCAGTTCACGCACTTTCTCGTCCAAGAAAGTTTCCAAGAAACTCATTTTCTCGGAAAAGGAATCCCCACCATCACCCATTCATTTTCAAGAACCTACGTTAGAAGAGAAATCTTTGGAGTTTGTGTCTTTCCCTTTTACAGAAACTCAGCCCCATATAGCTGCCAGCTCTTCTGAAATCATTCATACACTAGTTCCTATATCATTTGTTCTACCTCATTCACCCCCATCTACAACTAGTATTCATTTCACCCCCGCTCAAGGAGCAGTTAACCCGGGCGTAAACATGGCAGCCCCTGTAGCCCCTGCTTTCTTGATGAATAGATATGCACCATTAAATCTACCTCAACCACTACATGATATGCCTCAGGAGTATCTCAAGTTACCCCCTATATTTACTGGTGAAGATCAAATAACTACAGAATAGCACTTGCCCCTGTTTTACACATTTGCTGAGAATTTAAATGTTGAACATTTGGACGTTGTAATGAGACTTTTTGTTCAGTCTCTAAGTGGAGAGGCAAGGAAATGGTTTAAAGGATTGCCTAATGGTACCATAAATGATTGGGATGCCCTAAAAACATGTTTCACCGAGAGATGGGGTGAAAAAAGGGACCATGGCTATTCTTTGACAGAATTCAATGCAATAAAGAAGGAATTTGATGAAAACATGAAATATTTTGTGAAGAGATTTAATAAATTGTATAATATTTTGCCTGTTGAAATGAAACCCCCTCCTATTGGAGCAAGGGTCAGTTTTGCTGGTGCATTTGAACCAGATTTTAGTTTCACATTGAGAGAAAGAAGGTCTCCTACTTTGGAGCAAATTCAAACTGATGCTCTGGAGATTGAGGCTAATATGTCTGTCGCTGGTAAAGTTCAAGATAAAGGAAAAGCTAAAGAAGAAGCCTTAGCTCATGACCAGAGAATTGACGATATGACTAAGGTCATAAAAAAATTGTCTAATAAGTTGGTGAAGTTGGAAATAGATAGTAAGCCTGCAAGACAGAATAAAGGGGTTTTTAATCCCCAATTTAAAAAACAGCCCCTGCAGATTCTACAAAGAGAAAAGAAAGATCAAGATCAGGTGCAAGAACCTTTGTATATAGAGGCAGCTCCATCTTGTTTAGCAGATGATGCTGATGAGAGAGAGGATGATGCTCGAATTTCTACTGTGTACATGGAATATGATGAAATAGAAGAATAATTTGAGGAAGAAGGAGTGGAAGAAAGTGATCTTTCACTTGATCAAGAAGAGATGGATGATTACTGCAAAAAGTTTACAGACTTCATGCAATTCGAATTACATAAAAAGTATGATTTGAGGTCAAAGAGGAGGCTAAGAACTCAAGAGAATGAGGAAAAAGAACCAGAATCAGTGCCTGCTCCAATGGCGACTACGTTACAGAAAAACCAGATTGAGAAGTCAGATAAAGGGAAGCATTCCATGAATGAAGAAAATAAAAAGGAAAAATAGCAAGTTGAGGCTTCTCAAACAAAGATTAAAGATCCTAATGTTTTGGAGAAGGTTGTTACTGTTCCTAATCAGAGTCTAGATTCAAGGAAAGATCAAGAAGAACCTAAAAAGTTGACAAAAAAAATCAAAATTTCAGTTTGTCGAAAGAGTTAGAAAAGGTGAAAATTCAAATTCCTCTTCTTGAATTAATGAAAACCCCTGGATATAAGAAAGAGATTGCACAGTTTATCAATTTATCTCAGTCTGATGAAGTGGGTGATATAGTGAATCTGCAAGAAGAAAAACCAGTGGTTACTTTTGGGCCTCATGTTCAAGAGGTAGATTCATCCGTCCCTCCTTTTTACATATCACTTTTGGTACATGATTTTGTTTTACATAATTGTATGCTAGATTCTGGCGCATCCTACAATTTGATGCCACTATGTGTGATGAAAGAGTTGAATTTGCAAATCACTAAGCCATACAGAGATCTTTATTCTTTTTGATTCAAAAAGGGTGAAGTGTTTGGGTCCGTTATGTAACCAACTCCAAAAAATAGAAGAAATGAGATATCAACGCCTTAGAAATAAGCCACTTCGAGGGGGCAACCTCCAATACATTACATGAATGATCAATTCTTGGATGATACAATTCACAAAACCTCCTTTCTATATATAGGAGTCCATGGGGCCATAATATAATCCTAGTGGGCCACAATGTAATCCTAGCCGACCTAACAATAATAATTTAAGGGCACAATAATAACAAAATGGGGGGTTACAAGGGTACACTAATAACAATAAGGGGGTTTACACTAACAATAATAAGGGGCTATACTAGTGATATAGGGACCCTAACATGCCCCTCTCCTTCAAAAAAAGTGTTGTCCTCAACACTTGAGTAGCTCCGGGTGCTTCAGTATAAAATTCTCATCCTCCCATGTAGAATCTTCGAGTAGGTAAGTTCTTCCACTTGATGAGATACTCCCGAAATTGATCGATTCCGTAGTTGTCGAGTTCTTTTTTCCATGACTTCTTCGAGTTCCAATATGATTTTCCCTTCCCCATCAAGTTACGCAATACTCTTTGTTTGAACTGGAAGATTTTCACCTATAACCTTCTTTAAGCATGAAACATGGAAAATCGGATGCACTCGCGAAGAAGCCAGAAGCTCCAATTTGTATGCCATAGTACCAATCTTTTGCAACACCTTGTAAGGACCATAGTACTTTGGCGATAATTTATTATCCTTCTTCGCTTGCTTGAGGGACATTTTTTTGTATGGTTGTAGCCGTAAAAATACCCAATCTCCTACATCAAAACTTCTCTCGCTACGATGTTGATTCGCTCGTTGTTTCATTCGATTTTGTGCCAAATTCGGGTTATCCTTTAAGAGTTTGAGAACTTCTTGTCGATGCTCGATGTGATCTTCCACTCGCTTGAACCTTCGAATTTTTCCCTTAAAGATGATGTGATGGATGGTGGATGATATCCATAAAGTGCCATAAATGGGGTCATTTTTGCTGTAGTATGGAAGGAAGTGTTATACCACCATTCAGACAAGAGGTAACCACTTGACCCATTGTGTTTGTTTATCGGATACAAAACAAAGAAGATATCCTTCCAAACATTTATTTACTATCTCGGTTTGACCATCGGATTGAGGATGATAAGATGAGCTATGAGCTAACCGAGTACCCAAACAAGAAAATAACTCCGTCCAAAAATTTCCAGTAAAAATGGGATCTTTGTCGCTCACAATAACCCTTGGGCTTCCATGTAGCTTTTGAATTCTGTCCATAAATGTAGTAGCAATTGTACTTGCTTTAAATGGATGAGATAATGCACAAAAGTGTGCATACTTGGTAAGTCTATCAACTACCACCATGATGACACTCTTTCCTTCGGACTTAGGTAAACCCGTGATAAAATCCATTGAAATCTCCTCCCAACGTTGACTTGGAATGGATAAAGGTTGTAGAAGTCCCTGGGGTCTTAATTGTTTCCACTTTATTCTCGCTCGGCAAAACCAAACATTCCGCCACAAACTTTCGAATATCAGATTTAAGGCCATCCCAAAAAAAATTCTTTTCTTCACCTCCGTGGTAAGTTTTTTAAAAATCCCGAGTGTCCTCCTAAAGGAGAAGTGTGCAATTCCGGAAGAATCTTTTGTTTTAGTTGGGAATTCTTACAAAGATATAAGCGATCTTTGTACCATAAGGAATCATTTTTCCAACTAAATGTATCGGATGTACTAGGATCTTGCTGCAACTTTTGAATGAGTATCCATACATCTTTGTCCTTCTTCCATTCATCTCTTGCTTTCGCTTATCCAATCTGTTGGATAATAGAAATGGCACAAAGCAATGCTTCCACCTCTTCATTCTTTCTTGAGAGTGCATCCGCAACAACATTCGAGCTTTTCCTTTTTTGTAGATTATTTAAAAGTCATAACCCAACATCTTTGTGACCCATTTTTGTCGTTCTTCCGACGATAGTCTTTGTTCCAAAAAAGTGTTTAAGACTATCATGATCGCTTTTACCTTGAAGTGTCTTCCCATTAGGTAAGTTCGCCATTTCTTTAGTGCATGTAGTATTGCTAACATTTCCTTCTCATAAATAGGTTTCGTAAATACTTTCCTTTGATTGGACGACTTTCAAAAGCAATGGGTCTTCCTTCTCGCATTAAACCGCACCAATTCCATTTCCCGAGGCATCACATTCCACAATAAAGGTTTTTGTAAAGTCTCGGTGTAGCTAAGACCGGTGCTAGGCACATTGCCTCTTTAAGACGTTCAAAGGCCTTAGTTGCTTCAGAGTCCATGAAAATGCATCTTTCTTCAATAATGTTGTTAGAGGTGCTGCTATTCTCCCATAATTCTTAACAAACTTGCGATAATACCCCGTTAACCCGAGAAATCCTCGCAACCGCTTTATGGTTGTGGGAACTTTCCATTCCTTAATGGCTTTAATTTTGTTAGGGTCCACTTTAACACCCTCGTGAGATACAATATGACCTCGGATATTCCACCTCTTGTACTCCAAAGAAACATTTGGACTTTTTTGCATATAATTGTTTCTCCCGCAATAGTTTGAGCACCTCTGTCAACATGTTCAACATGATCCTTCCAAGACCCTGCTTTGTAGATTAGTATATCATCAAAAAATACTAGCACAAATTTTTCTAAGGAAGGGTTTGAAAATGGAATTCATCAACCCTTGAAATGTAGAAGGTGCATTGGTAAGGCCAAAAGGCATGACCAAAAATTCATAATGACCCTCATGAGTTCGAAATGTCTGTTTTTGGAATATCTTCGCCCTTCATTCTAATTTGATGATATCCCGAACGAAGATCCAACTTGGTAAAATAAATTGCTCCATGTAATTCATCCAATAATTCATCAATCACAGAATGGGAAATTTGTCTTTAATGGTGAGCTTATTGAGCTCCCTATAATCGACACATTCGCCATGATCCATCCTTCTTGTGTACCAATACTACGGGGAGCGAGAGAAAGAACTTTGATCGGGTTGAATTATACCCGCCTCAAACATTTCTGCAATCATACGTTCAATTTCGCTCTTTTGGAAGTAAGGATATCTATAAGGCTCCGATGTTTGGAGGAACACTTCCCTCGGAATCAAATGAATAGCATGATCATGATCACGAATAGGTGGGAGTCCTTTGGGAGTTTCAAACACCTTGGAATGATTGTCCAAGACTTGTTGGAGATCTCGTGAAATAGATGATTTTGATGTTGGAACTTCTAGTGAGCATAATTGTGCAATTACGCCTCGCTGTTCTTTCTTTAGAAGCTTTGTCATGACATTAGAGCTTATTATCCTTCCCGGCTTTCCCCCGCGATACCCCGTAATTCGACTTCCTTTCCTTCGGAAAAAAATTTCAAGAAAAGTTCTTGAAAATTAAAAGCTACCGTCCCCCAAAGATTGTAACCATTGTACTCCTAGTACAACATCAAGCACTCTCCCATAGGAATGGCAAGCATTGGACTAATCAATACATATTCCCCCATGGTTAGCTTGATATTATGGCATTTTCCGGGAGCAATTTATAGTTCCTCCATTTGCAACCATCACTTGACATTCGAGTGCTCGGGTATAGGAAACAATTTAATTCCTTGGCTACCTTATAATGAATAAAATTATGGGTGCTACCCGAATCAATCAACACTATTACTCCTTTTCTTCTTTATATGTCCTTCTATCTTGAGAGTTTGAGGAGTGGTAATTCTCGCCGACGCATTACATGATATGGTCGGATTCATTTCTTCTTCTTCTAGGGGTGGTTCATGGTGTAGATCCTCTTCTTGTTCATTTTCTTCTACTTCTTCACAATCTATGTAAAATAATTTCTTCTCGACACACTTATGACCTTTAGTGTATTTGCTATCACAACTATAGCAAAGCCCTTTTTGCTCTTTTTTTCTTCCAATTTTTGTGGTGTCAACCTTGTAGGTTGTGGAAATCTAGGCGTAGCAACACTTCCTTCTTTATAGAATTGAGTGGTAGGCTTCCTTGTCGCCATAATTTTACATTCAACTTTTCTTGCCAACCCGAATGCCTTCTCCAATGAATCAGGGTTCCAAAACGCGAACTTCATGTTGGATGTTATCCTTTTAAAGTGCCTAGGAAGAGATCAATCCTATGTTCCTCCTGTAAGATCGCTTACCCTTATATTCAATTTTTTGGAAGTCCTCAATGTGTCTGCCCCCACTAAACCCTTTTGTTTGATATTTATCAATTGGCTAAATAAGGTGTTGCTCTTTGTATCCTCATAATGTGCTATCATTTCCTCCGTAAAAATTGACCAAGTGACAATTTTTTTTTACGGGAGAAAAGCCATCGATACCATACAAATGTATTTTTTTCTGAATGTAAAGTTGCAATGCGTACCTTTTGTGTGTTTTGCACGTTATGGAGATCAAAATATTGCTCCATCTGTAGTATCCATGTTACGGGATCCTTTCCATCAAACTTCCTCATATCCATTTTTGGAATATGGTGGTTCTTCCCGCCAACATTCGAGTTTATGAAATCATGATTAACATTTATTTTGTTCTCATCGGAGGTTCTTCTCCTATATTTCCACCATTAGGAATCATTTCTCGGTTTTAAGCTTGTCATCAAGCCTTCCATGTCTGCTTTTAGATCTTTCTTCATGTTTTCCATGTTGTCTTTTATGTCATCCATCTTAGCTTCCATGCCAGCTTCTATGCTATCCATCTTGGCTTCCACGCCTTTCTTCAAAACTTCCATTTCATTTTTTGTTGCTCTTTGCGAGAGAGAAATTTGGTGCACTTGCTCTTGTAATTTTGATAGATCATGTTGCAATTCTTCATCTTCATGAGTCATAGTAGAGCCTTCTGAAGGCTTAATGGGTGTTGAATTATTTTAGGGCCATTTTAGAATCCAATATTGATATCTATTCAAAGATTCCCTTGGAATCAATCTAACTTGATTCTTCAAACAAGACTTATGCAATTCTGAAAAAAATACACACCTTTTACTATCTTTTAGGAGATCGATATTGAAATTGAATTATCTCTGTAATTGAAAATCTTCGATATCTGAAATTCAGCCCTGTAGTAGCCCTCTGAAGCTTCTTTTCAAATGCCACAGGTCTGACCTGATTTTGATTCTCCAAGACAAAGTTGTGTCCAATTTCCACAATGACCTAATTTTGACCTGTTCAGTAGAGCGAACTTGTACGACTTGCCACGTCACTTTTTTGTCCTTTGTCTCTGAAATTGATAGCGAAGAAATCATAGGCCGTGTACTGGTGATCACTTTGCGCATGACTCAATCCAATCTTTCAGAGAGAGAGTTCTTGAACTTTTCTCACGATCACCTCTTTAAGATGCAATTCAGGAGCCTGAAAAAGTACTACCTTCCACAGATCATATCTTCAAAAATATTGCGAACCAAGCTCTAAATTTTTTTGAAGAATTTCCTAAGGATTTCAGATTTGCACCATATGAATTTCAGATTTTGAACCTTCTTAGAAAAACATTTATAGAGAAAATGCCACGATGACCTGTTTAGGATCTTGAAAAAATACCTGACTTCCACAGATGATATCTCCGAAAATATTGTGAACCAAGCTCTGAAATTTTTAGACAAGCTTCCTCAGGATTTCTGCTTCGCACCCTAAAATTTTCAGCTTCTGAAACTTCGTAGAAAAAAAGTTATAGCGAAAATGCCACAATGACCTGTTTGGAGCAGCGAAACCCTAGAATCCAAAGCTCTGATACCAAATGTTGTGTAACCAACTCAAAAAGAGAAGAAAAGAGATATCAACGCCTTAGAAATAAGCCACTTGAGGGGTCAGAATCTCCAATACATTACATAAATGAACAATTCTTGGATGATACAATTCACAAAACCTCCTTTCTATATATAGGAGTCCATGGGGCCATAATATAATCCTAGTGGGCCACAATGTAATCCTAGCCGACCTAACAATAATAATTTAAGGGCACACTAATAACAAAATGGGGGTTACAAGGGTACACTAATAACAATAAGGGGTTTACACTAACAATAATAAGGGGCTATACTAGTGATATAGGGACCTAACAGGGTCTTATTAAGGATATGGTGGTTTCATTGGCTCAAATCCCAGCCAAGAGCATTATGATGGATGTGGTAGTAGCAGACATTCCAGCTAGATTTGGTATGTTATTATCTAGATCTTGGGGGGGCAAAGCTGGGAGGAGTTTTGAAGCTAGATTTTACATATGCTATCATTCCTGTTTTTAATGGGGAAGAAAGCAGGTTATTCAGAGAAACTAGGTTTCAAAAAACTGCTACCAAGAAGGATGCAGGTAATTCACCTATTTATGGCCAAGAGAATGATGACCTATATTGTTTCATGCTGCATGAAGATGCATAATTTGCTGAAGAAACACAAGGGCAGCTCCCTTCAGCTATTACACATAAAGAACTGCATTCGAATAGACTTTGGAATTGTTATTTTGATGGTGCGTTTTCTAAAGAAGGCACTGGAGCTGGTTTCATTTTTGTATCTCCGGAAGGTAACCTTGTACCTTTTTCTTTCAAATTGGAGTTTGAATCCACTAACAATGTAGCGGAATATGAAGCATTAATCATTAGTCTGTAGACAGCAAAGAAAATGGGAATTCAGTCTATGACCGTGTTTGGGGATTCTGAATTAATTATAAGACAGATTAAGAATTTGTGTCAAACTAAACATCCCAGGTTAAGACCATATCGGAATGAGGTCTGGGATCTAATTGAAAATTACTTTGAAGCTTTCAACCTGCAGTTTGTTCCAAGGGAAGAGAATAGAATGGCTGATTCTTTAGCAGTTGCAGCCGGTACATTCAAGCCTCCGATCAATCTAAAATTAAGATATGAAATTGAGATGAGATATAGATCTTCAATTCCTGACAATATCAAACATTGGCAGGTCTTTGAGGATGATGAACAGATTAAGAAGTTTTTGTTGGTGATTGAAGATTTTGAAGATCATCAGATTGATTTGGAGACTAATGAGGCTGAGTTGGCTGGTAAGACTCTGAAAAAGAAGATTGGTGGTCAGAAAATTATTCAATTGAAAGAAAATGTTTTGCCAAGAGGCTTGATGCCTCTCGAAATACTGTTTGATGCAAATGACGTGGCAGTGCATCAGAAGAAAGCAGATCAAGATGAGAATGTGGAATATTGTAATTTAGAAACTCAACTTGAGCCCAAAATGATCAAATTGTTCAAAGGAGTCCCGAAGGACTATAAAGGAAGGTAAATTGATCTTTTCAAACAATTTAAAGATGTATTTGCTTGGTCTTATGATGATTTGAAGATGTATGATAAGAGTAATATACAGCATAAAATCCCACTGAAAGATGGATTCAAACCACATAAACAGAAGCTTAGACAAATCAATCCATTATTGTTGGCTCCGATTGAAAAAGAGATAAAGAAATTACTTCAGGCTAAAATAATTGTTCCTCTCAGATATTCAGATTGGGTTTCCAATCTTGTACCAGTCCGAAAGAAAAATGGAGAGATAAGGCTGTGTGTAGATTTTAGGAACTTGAATAGGGCTTCATTGAAAGATAATTACCCTTTGCCGAAAATGGATTTCGTCTTACAAAAAGTGATTGGAGCTGGTAGATTATCAATGGTCGATGCTTTTTTAGGGTATAACCAGGTTGCTGTGGAAAAAGGAGATCAAAAGAAAACTGCTTTTACTACGCCCTGGGGAACGTTCATGTATGCCAGGATGCCATTTGGCCTAATGAATGCAGGAGCCACATTCCAAAGAGCGATGGATATTGCATTTGTAGGAGATGAGTTTGTGGTTATTTATCTGGATGATGTCACAATTTTTTCAAACTCTGATGAAGAACATCTACAACATTTGTAGAAAGCCTTCCTGAAGTGTAGGAAGTTTGGGTTATCGCTGAATCCTAAAAAGTCTTTGTTTGCTCTGGAGGAGGGTAAAATTATGGGCCATATTGTTTCCAAACAAGGAGTGAAGATTTATCCAGCAAGGGTCGAAGCAATACAGTCAATTCCACTACCCTGAAGTAAGAAAGATATTCAGAGATTTCTTGGAAAAATTAATTTTCTAAGAAGGTTTGTTCCCAATTATGCAGAGATTGTCAAGAAGATAACGGACATGTTGAAAAAGGATGCTGAAGTGAAGTGGGACAAAGAAGCGAGGGAGTCTTTTCAAAGAATTAAAGAAGCTTTAAAGGAAGTGCCTGTTCTAATTAGTCCAGATTATTTGAAGCCTTTCTAGATTTTCTCATTTTTGTCTCCTTCAACAATTGCAGCTGTGTTATTACAGAGAAACGAAGAAAAGTATGAACAACCTGTAGCATATTTCAGTAAAGTGCGCCAAGATGCAGAATTGAAGTATAATATATTGGAGAAACAAATATATGCTCTGGTGAAAGCATTGAAAGCATTCAAAACCTATATCCTTCATTCTCAAATCTTGGCATACGTTCCTAATTCTGCTGTAAAGGATGTCTTAGTACAGAGCGATGTAGAAGGAAAAAGGGGAAAATGGATTGCTAAAATCCAAGAATACGACCTGGATGTCAAACCAACCAAATTGGTCAGAGGACTGGGATTGGCCAAATTATTAATAGAGTCAAATTTCCAAGCATTGGGAATTAATTTGTTGGCCCCTATAGAAGAAGTCGATGGAAACAGGTGATAATCATCCAAAGCCATCAATTAAATATGAATTCCTTTGCTCAGATTGGTACAAAGATATTGTTCATTATTTATGCTTTCTTTCTTGTCCTCCTTCAATAGACAGAACTAAATATAGAGCTTTAAAACTTAAGGCTCAACCTTATGTCATAATTGAAGCAAAGCTATATTGGAAAGATCTTGCTGGTGTGTTATTGTTATGTTTGATAGAGGAGGAAGTTCCAGAAGTAATCAAAGAATATCATGAATGCTTGTGCGGGGGTCACTATAGTTGGAAGGTAACTGCTCATAAAATTTTTAAATCAGGTTTCTATTGGCCATCTGTGTTTGCTGATGTTTATAAAGTAGTCAGAAGTTGTCAAAAATGCCAGGTGTTTGCAGAAAATAAAAAATTAGCTCCTTTACCTCTTCTTCCTGTTTTTGTCAAAGAACCTTTCAGACAATGGGGATTGGATTTCATTGGAGAAATCAATCCACCATCCAGTGGGAAATTTAAATGGATCCTTACTGCTACAGATTATTTTACAAAGTGGGTGGAGGCAATCCCCACCAGGAAGGCAAATGATTTGGTTGTTATGAAGTTTTAGAAGAAAATATCTTTAGCAGGTTTGGATGTCCAGTAAAGATTGTGACAGATAATGCCCAAGTTTTCAGCTCGCTCAGGTTTATTAATTTTTGTTAGACTTATAGTGTGATATTGTCTCATTCTATAGCTTATCATCCACAGGGAAACGAATTGGTAGAATCTTCCAACAAAACATTAGTCAAAATTTTGAAGAAAACAATAAATGAAAATCAAAAGAATTGGGATACAAAGCTAGTTTTTTCTCTATGGGCCACAAGGATGACCACTAGGAGGTCCACTGGAAAGTCTCCTTATGAACTTGTATATGGTACTCAAGCATTGTTTCCCACCCAGTTGGTGAAACCTATGATTTCCTTCCTCCAAGATGCTCAAGAAGAACCTAATGCCATGATTAGAAGAATGAATACCGTAATGGAGCTAAATGAAAACATAAATAAAGTTCGGGAGAATTTGCTTACTTATCAGCAAAAAATGAAGACAATATTTGACAGGAAAGCAAAAGAAATCATGTTTCAGAAGGGAGACCCGGTATTGAGATGGGATACTCGAAGGGAAGATAAAGGGAAACACAAGAAATCTGATCCCTTGTGGTATGGTCCATTCAAAATCAATGAAGTTAGAATGAATAATACTTTCACGCTGGAAAATATTGAAGGAGAAGTACTAGATATGCCTGTGAATGGGCAATATCTAAAGCATTATTTCCGGAATTAAGAGCTGTTACATCATCATTGTATATATCCAGTGTGATCATTGTACATTTTCCACCAAGCAATGTTCGACTTCATGGCCGAAGTGAAGGCTCTGATCTGCAGGTTCTTAGTGTTTCGTGGCAAAAACACTATCCCTAGGTGGAGCCAGATGTTGTGGATCATCTGCATATCCTTTTTGTGTTTTATTATGAAAATCAAAAAATAGTTTAAAAAAAAACATATGCTATAGTATAATGCTTTTATACTATATCATAAAAAAAAAAAATTTGAAATGTGTTGACGAGCTCGCTACAAATTAAAGTTTATTACTAAGCTCTTTTTGAATGTATGGTATGTATGCGTCATGTTTAAGGTTAGAACAACTTCTTGAGCGGAAGTAGCGATTGGTGAAGAGTGAAACCAGACGAGTCAATGCAAGGACGCAACAAGCTTGTAAATTACTGTATGCTAAGCCCCCGCATTTGACTGGTTTGACTGTGGGTGAGCCGTGATCGATGGCTGGGATTCATTGCGGGGGGTGCAAGTCGAAGTTCACCACCGTACTCCAGGCCCGCCCCCCACCCCGCGGTGATGTCATAAAGTGAGGTGGAAAACAACTGTACTCCACGTCAGCTGCTATACACGTCAACTTGGTCATTAAATGTGTGGTTAAGCCATTGTTAAAAGGTTTTACCCCGTTTTAAAAATCACTTGCTGTCATTTTCCCCTCTCGATCTATTTCACCGCCACCTTTCCGTTCACCTTCTGTTGTCTGTTACGCCATGGAAAAGCGATTTTCTCTGTCTGGTTTTTCAAACCTCAATTCCCTCATGGATAGTGAAAAAGAAATCCAGGATACCTTGTCTTCTGTCAACCATCCCTTATTGTATCACCAAGTGACCCTAAACGCTGAGAAATCCCCAGTATTTTCCACCATGAAGAATTTCGGTGTCTTGTCCGCCTGTGTCCCAAAAGCCCACTTTTTTCCCAAGTTCATCTCATGGCTGATCTCTTCAATGTACCCTGGTAAGTGTTTCATAATGAACTCGCAGGGAGAAAATGTTCTGCAGGTATTGACGCAATTAATTCGCCAAGCATTGTGCTTTCCTGAAAATGAGTCACCACTGCAATTCTAAGAAGATTCATTGGCTTGTTATTTTGAGGACCTTTAAAATGAATAATTTGGTCAATGTATGTCATACTTGAGGTCAAATTCAAAGGAAGCTCAACTAGAAGGAGAAAAAATTAGTTTCGAAGTGTTCGATGCTGAGTATAGGCCGATTCTGAGTTGCATTATGGAGATTTAAGGCAAAGACAATGACCAGATAGTTGATAAATCAGTATTGGGAATGTATGCATTGATGATGAAACCAGGGGTTGTTCTCGACATTCCATCTTTCTGGCAGGAGATTGTAAATTCTCAGTTGATGGCCTTTCCTCTTACAGGTTTCTTTAGATTCCTGTCTTTGATTGTTTATTTATTTTTATATCAGAATGTCGAAGAATTTATGAGTTTGGGATTGAATATAGTTGATGTCAACAAACAAAAGAAATCAGTTTTATTTTGGACTGACATGACTAGAAAAGAAGGAAATGAGGTAGGGATATTTTTGTTTGCTAGTCATTATATCTCCATTACTTATAGAATTTTGAATGGAGTTCCTCCTCCATGTTTTTTACCAAAAGCCCGGGAGTTCCTACAGCTAGGACCCAGTTGTAGATTCGAAGATTGGTTTGTGTTTGAAGAGTATTTAGAGATTAGGTTGTATGGAGCTTGCATCCAGCCCTATAGGCTCCCAACGTTTGTACCCATGCGGCTTTTCGCCTTGGAATTCATAAGACAGAGCCTTAATGTGGATCAGGTACACTTTATTCCCATGAAGAAAGGTTTTATGTATAAATTTCCTATGAGTGTGGGACCTTTCGTGGTCAATATGAGGCAAGATTTTGATAAAGTTTCTAAAATGTTGGAAGAGACACATTTACTACTAGGAGAAAAATGGTCTTATGATCCACATGGAGTAATTTCCCAGAGAAGAATTGAGAATGGATATTCTGCATTTTCTCATGTAAGAAGACCTAATCAGGAGAAGCTAGCAAACCCAGGTGAAATAAATACATCAAAAGCGAGCATTCAAACACTTGTTATTACTGAAAGGGAAAATAAAAGAGGTAGGGAAAATGTTGTTGAAGTAGATGATGAAGAGCTCAGGAAAGAAAAGAGAACCAAATTGGCTAAAGATCATTCTTCCAACTCGCCTGGTTTTACTTTTCATATCAATGAAGAACAAAATGTCCCCTCTTCTCCTAGAGGATATGAACTTTACTCAGAGAAGATACCTTCAATCAAACAAATATTTACATATATTGAAGAAAGAAATCAGAGGATAAAAGCTAATGTAGAAGCTCAGGCAGAGCATCACATAGCTGCTGATCAGACTAGGTTATTGACTGTAATGGACCTTGAAAAGGATCAATTTAGGATGGCTCTGACACATCCAACTGGGATGTCCCTTGGATCTTCGAGCAGTTTTAATGAGGTAAACATAACTATGGATGTTAAAAAGATCCCATTGTAGGATAAAATGAATCTTCATATGCAGACTGGGCAGTTAATTGTAAACGATTTAACCAAGACTACTGCCACAACAGTTAAGGCTGAGAACATGCTTGCAAAATTTATTAAACAGTTCAAGATTGAGAAGGCTAATTCAAGGGCCTTGCCAATTCAAAATGAAGAATTGAAGAAGATCATTATGAAAATTGGTGTAGATCCTAATGATAAAGCTACGATTCAAAAGCTCATGAAAAGTGCAGAAATAGATATATCCTCATTGAGAAAAAAGATAAAGTTACCAGTTGCAGAGCATTCAATGGCTGCAGAAGTAGCAGAGGTGGAGAAAGAAAAAGAAGAACTACGTCAGCAATTATTGCAGAAAAATGAAGAATTGACTAAAGTAAAGCAGACTGCTATTTCATTACAAAACCATATTGAAAATCATACTTGTACATTTTTTTCTCCTACAGGTGATGGAGACCCTCAAGAACAAATTGTTCGGCTTAGCACCGAATTGAAGATGGCAGAACGAGATCGTACGCAGGCTAAATTAGAGTTAGAAACAGTTACCAAGATCATGCGAGCGTGGGAAGTTAAAGCGAATGAGAACAAGCAAAAATTACAAAAGGCTGAAAATGAAATTAAAGATCTCAAGGAGAAGTTAAAAGGTAATATCTCACTTATACAAGCTAAAGATATCATTAAGGGTGAAATTATCACAGAGATGAAGTCAAATTGGAATTCCTTGAATATAGTTTCCCAAGAGAAAATCCTCATCTCAGAACATGAAAAGGAGATATTATCTGAAAAGAAGACGGCCATTAAAAGAGAAAATTGGGCTAAGAAGTTTATAAATTTTATCAATTCCAAATCAGACGAAGAATTATAATATATTTGAATACAAGACAGATATTTTTATGCTGAGGAAATTAATAAGATGATAATTAAGAATGATCTTCGGAAGGTTGCAGAGAAAAGGTTACTGGGAATCAAGGAGACAGTAAAGAAGTTTGATATATCATTTGACAAATTGACCAGAATAGGTTTACCTTCATGCTGGACTGAGAAAGGAAATATCATTCCATGGAAGTTTTATGAAGATCAGTTAATATTTGCAAAAAGTAAGGCAGATAATAGGCACAAAAAGACAAAGATCTTGAAAGGAGAAAGTGTGTTTAATTTTTTTCATAGGAATTTCAATTTGCTATGGATGGTGAAGACTCTCCTTACAGGAAAACCTACATACAGTTAAGTTGTGGTGTTCAAGATAGAATATCAAAGTTTCAAAAATTCCTCGACAACTCGAAATGAGCTATGGAAGAAGTGCAAGACATTTTCAATGGACTCAACGGAAGAGGTCCTAATGGCTCAATCAAAAGAAGCCGTTGATTTAGAAACTACTTCAGGACCAGTTGTTCTCATAGACTAGAAGTTTTCAAATTCTTATCATGTTATTTCTCAAAATTATGTAAATGTAATAGGACTTTTTCAAGGCATGTGCCTCCATAACAGTTAGTAGTTTCAGCAACTAGAGTTAGTTAGAGCAGTTAGAATTAGTTTCATTATTGGAAACTGTCTTGTGATACTGTATTTAAAGACAATTTCAAGAAAGATGAAGGTTCTGAGTTTTTGAACGTTGAAGCCAAATTTTGTACTTGAGAATACTGAATTAATGAAAGAGTTTTGCAAGTTTCTATCATTTTGTCTATGCTGAATAGTTTCACAGTTTTCATTATGTGTTCATGTCTGTGAATAAAATAGAGTAATTTGAGCTGCGGGTCTCTTTATACATGTGTATTTAAGAGTTAAACAAACCTTAATGGGTGCTCCTCTATTATAACTTTATCATTACTCATTTCTTCAGGATTTTATAATGATAGATTATGTTTCAAACAGCATATCAAATTGAAATCCTTTTCTTTCTTGTTTCTTCCGTTCATTCACTTCAACATAAGAAGAATATGGCATTGCAGAACATTGCATGGGTTTGATATTTGAAGATTTTATAATTAATGCTTGAAGGTTTATAAAAAAGAGATAGCTATACATTTGTTTGTGACACAATCTAATAATGTCTTGAGCACACATTCCTTTACACAGCAAGGAATTGTTTCTTGAGGTACAACAAAAGGTATGGTCATAGAGTTCATTTATCACAAGTTGGTATAGGAAAATTGTTACACCATTTTTTGGTCATCTAACCTATTATAATTAGATGGACCCAAGTACACCATGTAAGACCAATTTTACCCTAAGTAAAATTGCTTTCACTATGTAAACTAACTTAATAAACCACATTTATTAGGTTGTTTATGGTCTAAACAGGAAACCCCAAAAGGAAATATTAAACAAACATATTTTGTTTAATTTTCCTCATGGAATAATTAATTAAACAATAATTTAATTATTATTCCCAGTCATGTTTAACCCAAAAACAAAGAAATTAATTAGATAAACCTTTATTTATCTTATTATTTTCTAGGAATAATTATTCAAATCTTATTTAGATAATATTCCTTGTTAAATATGACCAAATCACCCACAAATAATTAAATAAATCATTATTTATTTGATTATCTTCTAACCGCTTCCTTAAAAAGATAAATAAATCATTTATTTACTTATTTTTGACAAATCAAGGGATTCGACCCAAGTCAAATACCTTTTCCCTCCAACAAATATAATAAAATATTCCATAAAAAGTGGATCTAGATCTGGTTAACCCATGCACCAAGATCTATAATGACCCAATATTTTGTTATAAAAAGGAGGGTTTTTCCTACCATTCTTCACCTTTTATTGCCTATTAGATCACTCTATATCTATACACTTGGTCACTCTTTTCTACCATTTGCTGTGTGAGCTCCCTTTGAGTTCTATTCTTCGTGTGGGTTTTCTACACCAACAAGAGAGAGAAATATTAGATCTGAAGTGCTGAGGACTTCCAAGAACCCATCCCACTGAGGATAATTGGATACGACTTCTTGTTTCCCTCCCAGGTGCCCAATTAATATAAAAATTCTTTCAAAAATTGTTCTTGTCTTGTCTATTGGTATATGGAGCAAACCCTTGTTTTTTCTTCTTAATGTCTTTCCATGCATAGATCTGGTTTTTGCAGCTCTTTTATGTTCAAATAACCGCAGATCTGAAGATATTGGCAGCCACTTTTGTTGTTAGGGCTATTAGTTATGCATAGCTAAAGTGGTCCTTTTTTGTACACTTCGACAAAGGATTCATACTAACAAATGGCAACTCCACACGGGTTTTAAATTACGACCGCTGTCGTTTTTCATATTCCTGCATATCCAGCTACTTCAGACCCTAGGGTTTCTTTTCAGATGTTTATTTTTCCTATTTTTATGTTGTTTTTCTCACGTAAAACCCTAAAAAATTAAAATTTCTAACTTCCGTGTGTTTCTGGCCCTATTGTGCAGGTAAGCGACACCAGTTGCAACTGAGACGACAACTTTTCTGAAAATCTGCCGCCGAGACAACCAGAATGGGGGGTCGCACTTTTTGGCCCATAACCTGCAACCTGGACCTCCAGGTCGCACTTTTCAACGTCTTTTCTGTGACGTAGACTGAAAACAGGTCAGAACCTACGACCTGCCAAATTTTCAGCTGTTTTTCTGCAATTTTTCTGGGTTTTTTTGAAGCTTCTATCAGGGTTTTCCAGCCTCTGTCTCAGCCTGTTTCGACCTGTTTTTCTCATCTAAGTGGGAACCTAGCCCCCTAGGGCTTTAGTACCCTCCACTTTTGGTGGAAAAGTTTTAGCAGCTTCAGGTGTCTGATTTTTCAGAGTTTCAACCTCCCCTTTTCTAGATCTGTTACCTCCTTTTCAGATCCATTTTAATCAGCTCTTCTACCTCTCAAATCACCTCCTGAAGATTTGTTTGGACCTAATTTTAGGGCCTCCTCCTTTCCCCTTCCGATTTTTTCTAATTTCCTCCCTTTTTCTAGCCACCTTGCCTCTGTCTCTTGGCTGTGACCTGCACCTCTTTTCAGCAGCTTTACCCTTTAGATCCCTGTCCCTTTTGACCCTAGATCTATTGGCCTCTTTTTCAGTCTGTTTTGACTAGATTTTTTCCCCTTTTTAGATTAGTTTTGAGAGACCCGCCTTCTTGGGTTAGATAGATGCAATTGTAGCTGTTCATTTTCTGTTATTTCAGCATTACATATTGTTCTCTGCAGATCTATTTTCAGTTACACAGCACACTTTTATCTTGCTCTCAAAACGGAAAGGGTTTAAAAATTAAAATTAACACATGCCACACACTGACCCTAAGTGAAGAAGCGCCTGGTTAACACCACCTAGAAAACACTCTAAAATCAATTGTCACTGCACTTTTTCTGCCCTTGACCTCACTTGATTCTGTCCCTTTTTTCCCTTGTCGGTTTCCTTCTTCCCGTCATCATTGCGCCCCCAAGGCGCCTTTCCCGGAGACTTCTTGGCCTTCAACCTCAGTTTCTGGTTGATCAACCTGCTCCGTCCCACCGTCGTCGAGCCAGTCCTCCTCCGAGTCCGCACTCCGATTCCTCTTCTGATTCATTGGGTTATCCCTCTCCTCCTGGTTCTCCCCCTGTCACCTTCACTATGTCTGGTCCAGGGCCTAACGTTAGCGGTGCTCCAAGCCCTAATGCCAGAACCAATACTAGCGGAACCGCCACAGGAACTACCTCGGCCATACCCTTGCTGTCGTACATTGCAGGCCTCAGCCTCCCCGATTTCAATCAGTTGATCATTGACCCTATCCGCCATGATGTTGGTTGGCCTGCTATGCCAACCAAGCTCCCCTCTGACATCCCTAAGTTCGAAGGCCTTGCTGGAGAAGATCCAACCAATCATGTCTGATATTTCCACATGTGGTGTTCCTCCAATTCCATTACCGATGACTGCATCTGTCTTTGTTTGTTCCAACGCACGCTTACTGGCGAAGCTTCTAAATGGTATGTTGACCAAGCCACCTCTTCCCATACCACCTTTGCGACCCTTTCCTAAGCCTTTTTATCTTATTTCCAGCTCTCTCTCTGATACGATACTGGCATGGAGCTCTTGACTTCATTCAAGAAAACCTCTTCGACCTGCCTTTCCGCCCATGTTCAGGAATGGCGACAAAGATGGAGCTTATGTCGAGCCCCCCCCTTCGAAGATCGGGTTTTCATGGACTAGTTCCTTCGCACCCTCTTAGCTCCTATCGGCAAAGATTTTTCCTCTCACTTTCCTCAAACCGAAGAAGCCGCCCTTTAAATAGCCTTGAAATATGACCCGATCTACGCTCAATCTGGTTATGTTTATACCGTTCTTCCTGACCTCCGCAGGCCCGGTGGCGCTAACACCCTGGGGGCATCTCATTCCACCAACGGTATCGTTGGATCCCTTTCCCATCAGTACGCTCAACCTCCTATGGGCTATGGTCTCCCTCAGGGAGGGGCCAGCACCTCTAGCACTCTTCCCCCTCTCGGTAGCATGTATCCAGGATACGGCATGCCTCCTCCTTTTTCCCAACCTCCTGCTTACCTCAATGTTGCCCAACCTAACCATTACCTTTATCCGCAGCCTGGTGCGCTATCTCCTCCAGAATATGCGCTTCCATCTCCCTTGCCTCCTCCAAACTTGCAACAGCACTTACAGCCCCCTCCAGGGCAAGTATTTGCACAGCAGGGCGCAACTAATCCCCCTTATTCTCAAAGAAGGTGGAGAGGCAACCCAAACCAATCTACCCCTGGTACCCGTGGACCCAATCCTGGTGTTGAACCTAACACTGCCAACCAGCAACAGGGCACTCAGCCCAAGCCGGACAAGCCGCTTCGCACAAATAAGCCTTGTTCGTGTTGCGGTGTTTATGGTCATTACACCCACGATTGTCCCCTCTTACCCCAGATGCGGCAGATGTGGGAGTCTCAAGCCACATTGCGTGGACAACATGCCTCCCCTCATGCTCCTCCTAATGTGGCCACTACCCAACCAGCTGTGTTTACTGATCCTTTCCCTCAGCAAGGATTCGTGGCTACCCAACTACCTGACAGCCAGGTCGCCACTCCCCCTTCCCTTTCTGGTTCCTCTGATTACCAGATCCTTATGATGCACTCCGATCCTTCCCTGACCGTCGACCTTCACCTTCAAACTCGGTCTCGCCGGTAGCCCAAGCCTCCTGCTCTATCTACCCTCGAGCCTCCTTCTTCAGGTTCTACAGAGCCTCTTTCGACATCTAGTGGCCCCTTACATATCCCTCAACCCAAAGTTGAGGTTCATACCAAGATTCCTAAGGAACCCCTACGTCGAAACGCTACTTCCAGTCGAGCTGCTCATTTGTATAGTATAGTAGATGATTTGGCGCAATCTCCTGCTACCATTTCCACACTGGAACTCCTCTAGTCATGCCCTTCCCAAAAGAAGGCTCTACTATCTGCCGTGGGCGCTGTAGATCCTATTGATGACCAAATGATTTTTTTCGACGCCACTCAATCGGACCATCCTACTCTCCCTCCTTTCGTCGCCTTCCAAATCCCAGTCAAAATCCAGAACGCCAACATTTCCCAGTGTATAATTGATGATGGGGCATCCACCTGCATGATGTCCGCTTTGGTTTGGAAGCAACTCGGATCCCCTGAGTTGGCCCCTTCCACGATCACCCTTCGAGCGTGGGAAGGCCATGCCTCCCAGCCCATTGGCCTGTTTCGTAATTGTCCTATCACCCTCGTCGGTAAGACTGTTTGCGTTGACGTCGAAGTCATCGACGCCCCGCTAGACTACAACATTCTATTGGGGCGAAGCTACACCTATGCTATGTATGTTGTCCCATCCGCGGTTTTCCGCAAGATGTCTTTCCCTCATAATGGAAAGATAGTCACCATTGACCAGTTGAAATATCATGAGCAAAAATCTCAGACCTTGCCTGAGACGACCATCTCTTCTGTAGCCAACAAGCAAACCTTCGATTCCTTGACCAGTGTCTCCCATGGTGTTTACAAAGATTCCTCCCTGCTTGGAACTTTTCCTAATTCCCCCCCTCCTCCTACCACTGATCCCAGCTTATCGAATGTTTGCATGATGAAATCGTCTCAGGCTGCCCTTAAGCGGCCTGCTTCGGCTAGTCAGCAACCTCCCCCTCGCCCTCCGCAACCCGCCCCTAGCCATTCATCTCAGCTAGCCGGACCTCCTCCTTCTAGCCCTCCCTCTCCAGCTGGTATCCCTGAACCCCTTTATCCTCCTGGATCGGTTCCCCCAGGCCTTAACCATCTCGGAGCCATCCCTCCTGGTCATTACCCTGCTGGGCAGATACCTTTCTTGGCTCCCCCTCCCAGAGTATATTTTGTCCTTGTCATGGCCACCCTCTCTCTCCCTAACCTGACCTTGGGCATACCCGTCTGGTACCTTGATCCTCTAGCAGCTACCCCTCCTGGTCACCCCAAACCCTATATGGCTTTGACACCAGTTCAACTGGTCCCCCTCACTTCCTCTGTTGCCATTGTGCCCCCAGCACCTCCACAAGACCCTTCTCCTGTCGTGACAGCTCCCGAGAAGAAAGGCAAAGCTCGCAAGGGGGCACCCAAAGACAAGACCACCACGACTGACCCGGCCCCTCCTCCGCCCGCAAAGCCTTGTGCCTTGTGTGATGTTGCCGGTCATGCCACCCATGCTTGTCCCGAGTTGTCCCGTATTCAGCCCATGGTTAAAGTCGCGTTCCCTGAATCTACGGGCCCTGAAGCCTCCATTCCTTCTTCGTCCGTAACCAAGAACCCCAAGACTCTCCGCACCAACAAACCCTGTGCGTTGTGCGGTGTTCATGGCCATTACTCCCACCATTGTCCTCACCTGATGCATTACCACGCCTCTTTAGAGGTAGTCCGAGAGTATGAGGTTGAACAGAATCAATCCACCTCTCCCATACTCGCGTAGTATGCTTCGGGCCAGCCTGAGGATCCCCCCGCCCCCATCGAAATTCCCCCCCCTGATGTTCAGATGATGGAGTCTACCACAACCATTCTTTACCTATCCTCCTCTGTGAGACACTTGGAGCCCATTCCCCCTGCATCCTCCCCTGTTGTTTCACCTGACCTCCTCTTTTCTACCCATACCCGAGATCACTCCACCCGTATCTCTGTTGACCTCCGCAGCCCGAGTCCTCACCATACTTCCGATAGCCCTCATATACCACCCTCTAGCTTGTATATGAGTCATAGTCATCCTACTCCTTGCACTCCCTCCCGCAGTTGCTGCTCGATGTCTCTTGTCCACTCACGCTGCCGTCATTGTCTCTCCTCCCCTCATTTGTTGTCTTGTAACACCATTCCGCAGGACCCCCCATCCACACCCTTTATTGGTTATGCCGATGGTGCAAGTCGTTACTCTCGGAATCTAGCCTCGATAGCTTGGGCCATCTTCACCCCCTTGCATGCCCTTGTTCTCTCCAACGGGGTCTGCATTGGTTATGCCACCAACAATCAGGCCGAATATGATGCAGTGCGTGGTCTCTTAGTCGATGCCCTCTTCCATCGCATCCTCCATCTGCACGTTCATTTAGATTCCCTACTTCTTGTCATGCAACTAAATGGTGTTTATCGTGTGCATAACCCTGTGCTGGTTAGACGCTATTTACAAGTGAAACTCTTGATACGAGCATTTGAACCCATAACTTTCAACCATGTACCTCGAGACCAGAATCACTATGTAGATAGTATTACAAACCATGTTCTAGATTGGCATTTATCACACGCATTTCATACAAGACAATAACATTTATAATCATTAAAAAATGATGCATATCCATAATATGTGTCCCAAAACATGTGTTTAGAGTCCATCTACTATGATACATATGACATGCCCATCGCATGTTACAAAAAGCTCAAAAATGGGGGCACCACATGCCCCACACCTACTCACTATCTGGAGGATCCCGCGCCAATGGCTCTGCCCCTGCAGCCCGTAGATCACGTATGCCTTGACCGGCCATCGCCATGCGCCGCATGACACCTCGCCATTCCAAGGGAAGACCAATGCATGCCTCCATGTACTGGTCGTCTAAGTCTTGCCACCTACGCTCTGAAACTCCGATCAGCAACATCTCACATTTACGGTGGATGTCCTCCAGGAGGGCGACCACATCCTCATTGCGCACTGCTCTCGACCCACTCAGCCCTGCAACTCCAGAGGTTGCCGGGCGTCCCATATATCCGACCAGTTTTACTGGAGCTATATTTGCATACCAAAAGTACATGAATCAGTACCATATCTACTATTCAATAAATTTAACATGCCCATACAAGAATAGTTACTTATCACTTACCATCGGGACCCCATACTCGACCAGATGGAAGTGGTAGGTCTGGATTGCCACAATAACTCATCCCACTATAGGGATAGTCGTCTATGTATAATGGCATCTGATCCCAATGGGCAAAGAACTCAGGTCAAAACACTCGCCCGACCGCCCCTCCTCGTCCTCTGCATAGTAGCCACCCCCACCAGCGCATCCTGGGCTCTCTCGGGCCGCCATCTGGGAGCTGTATACGAGGCCGAAAGGTCGAGATCTTCTCAAAGAAGAAGGCGCACAATAAAGTCCCATACGATCAATCGTGGTTCACTTGCCGCTTGCAGAGTGAAAAATGTCGCTTTAGTGACGCCAGCATCATTTGGGCCCACCCATAGTAGGTCCCACTCAACACACTCTCCACAATCATCATCTTCCCCCCAGTGATGTGATGGAGCGCCTGTTTGCCCAGGATCTGCAGCACTGCTGCAGCCACTGCACGGGTCTCTAATCTCTCTAGGTCCCCGATCGGTATCCGAGTCCCCTTGACTTGGAGACCCAGTCGAAAATGACACTCCACAAACTCCATGATATGCCACCCCCGTGGTAATACTGGCTGCGTGTTTCCCACCATCCCCAGTGGCGGGAGACCCATCAGGAAATACACATCCTGGACTGTCAGTTCGATCCTGTGCCCCTGCACTACAAAGACCTCATGCTCTGGATCCCAGTAACTGATAATCCGGGCCAACAAAGGCTCTCCTGCTCTCATCAAAGGGTTCTCCAAAAGCTTTAGAACCCCAAACTTGGCCAACACATGACGGACAACCTGATCCGCCTGGATCTCTGCCTGTAATGTACCCAGGTCTCTCTCTCTCCAGTTAACACGTAAATCTGCTATACCTGCACAAAAACATCATCTTTGTCAACATACAGATCGGGAATACCATAACCAAACACAAAAACCCAACTCTCAGCCATAAAACAACACTAAAACCCCTTCATCTCCCAGGTCGCAGTTTTCTGCCCAATTCTGGGACAGGTTGCACTTTTTGCCCTGAAACCTGCTTCCGAGGTCACACTTTTTGGCCCAAAAAGTTCGACATGGCTGTAGAGATGAAGGAGGGACTGTTTCTGAGATTTTGGGCCCTAAACTGAACTTTCAATCCATCAAAATGAAAGAGTAAAGTTAGGCATCTTACCTGCAACTGACGAATCTCGATTCCAATGGTTGGTTTTTCCGCTACGCTCGCCGCAAGATTTAGGGCCTTCTCTCCTCTCTACATTCACAACAACAACAATAGCAAATGAGTGAATTTGGAGGGAAAACTTCCTTATTAAAAGAGAACCCCTGTTTCTTCTTTCAACTGCTGCGACCATACTGTAGCCCCGTTTGACAAACCGTCTGCACCGTTGGAAAGCTCTCACCAAGCCCTAAAATGCGTACCTGTTAGTTTTTTTTGAATTGATACTTCACCAGGACACATTTTTTCCAAGAAGGGTCACTTCACCTCTCCCTAAAATCTCATTTCCTCACTTACGACACTTGTACTTGGGGCACCATTTTGCCTCCTTACTTGTCTTTTTTCGTGTCAATTTTCGTCATGAGTTACCATCTTGTACTCATGTTTTCATGGTCCCCCATTGGGCCTTTACTGTGTGGCAGCACCATCGAGTCGCCCTTGTAGAGCGTCCAAGTTGAGTCACCATCGCATTCATGGAGTCTATCCTGAGTCCCTTTGTACCTCGCTATAGCCCTCCATCCTTCATTGCTTGGTCTCTCTCTTGTGTCCCACATTATGACCTTCAGTCCCACTGTCCCCTATCCCTTATGATATTGTGTCAGTCGCTACCATGTCATTCATGCCCTTTATGCTCTAACAAGGGAAGTCTTCCATTCGCTACTCAGTCCTTTCCATTTCACCATCATCATTAGTGTCAGTCTGTCTGTCGATCTACTATTGTCTCTCGTGCCTTAGTTGAGGATATCTCATTGCCTCACTTATGGTGGACCTCCTTCTGTCGACATCAGCTCATTCTTTCCAGAAGCCAGGTCTAGAGGGCGGTGTACCTTGGTTCCAGCTTCCACTCTTGTTCAGTGTCTCGGATCAGGCAAAGGGATCTCTCATTTCCCTTTGACTTGATTGTTTCTCCAGCTCCTTTCAGCATGACCGAGATCCGTATACTTGATGGTTCAGTGATACAGCAGCAACTCTTGATGATTCCCGGGTGTGTGTGAGATGTCTCAACCCTCATGAGAGGGTGGCCCTACAGGTAACCCCCCACATGCCCGGATGACCTCCTCCTTGTAGCCTTCGATGCAGCTCCAGATATTTGATGATGTTGGCCTTAGCCACTTGTAGCGCCTCTTTGATTTGCATGTATCAGTCAGATTTTGTGTGCCCTTCCCCATTTATAGGGGGCATTTGGGTTGTATTTGTATCTCATGTACTCAGATATTATTGTACAAGTACTGGCTGTTATCCCAAGCACATCATGTATATGGGATTCCTCATTGTATTTTTATCTGGCTCAAGATTATGCTGGTTGTACTTTATGGTTCAGTCCCTTGTTTACTGGCCACACTATTCTTTTGTACTTTGTCTCGGCAGGCATAGGTATGCCTCCCCCGCCGCCTTCAACAGAGGTACCCTCTCATAAAAAGAGACTTGTTGCACCTGTGAGTCTCGTCTCCTCAGGGTCTAGTTCTTCAGCACACTATCTACCTTGCATTTCTCTCTCTGACTTCCCCTTTGTTGTCTAGTGATTGAGTTCTTACAACGTACTTCGGTCACACAATTTGCTCCTGACACTCGCACGCTGGGGGGCAATCTGTTACACCATTTTTTGGTCATCTAACCTATTATCATTAGATGGACCCAAGTACACCATGTAAGACCAATTTTACCCTAAGTAAAATTGCTTTCACTATGTAAAATAACTTAATAAACCACATTTATTAGGTTGTTTATGGTATAAATAGGAAACCCCAAAAGGAAATATTAAACAAACCTATATTTGTTTGATTTTCCTCATGGAATAATTAATTAAACCATAATTTAATTATTATTCCCAGTCATGTTTAACCCAAAAACAAAGAAATTAATTAGATAAACCTTATTTATCTTATTATTTTCTAGGAATAATTATTTAAATCTTATTTAGATAATATTCCTTGTTAAATATGACCAAATCACCCACAAATAATTAAATAAATCATTATTTATTTAATTATCTTTTAACCACTTCCTTAAATAATTAAATAAATCATTATTTATTTGATTATCTTCTAACCGCTTCCTTAAAAAGATAAATAAATCATTTATTTATTTATTTTTGACAAATTAAGGGATTTGACCCAAGTCAAATACATTTTCCCTCCAACAAATAATAATAAAATATTCCATAAAAAGTGGATCTAGATCTGGTTAATCCATGCACCAAGATCTAGAATGACCCAATATTTTGTTATAAATAGGAGGGTTTTTCCTACCATTCTTCACCTTTTGTTGCCTATTAGATCACTCTGGATCTATACACTTGGTCACTCTTTTCTACCATTTGCTGTGTGAGCTCCCTTTGAGTTCTATTCTTCGTGTGGGTTTTCTACACCAACAAGAGAGAGAAATATTAAATCTGAAGTGCTGAGGACTTCCAAGAACCCATCCCACTGAGGAGAATTGGATATGCCTTCTTGTTTTCCTCCCAGGTGCCCAATTAATATAAAAATTCTTTCAAAAATTGTTCTTGTCTTGTCTATTGGTAAATGGAGCAAACCCTTGTTTTTTCTGCTTAATGTCTTTCCATGCATAGATCTGGTTTTTGCAGCTCTTTTATGTTCAACTAACCGCAGATCTGAAGATATTGGCAGCCACTTTTGTTGTTAGGGCTATTAGTTATGTGTAGCTAAAGTGGTCGTTTTTTGTACACTTCGACAAAGGATTCATACTAACAAAAATTTTAATCTTTTCATATTTAACCTATCTTAAGGTTCAAACCCACCTCCATTCAAGTCATATCATGTCCCATCAGTCATAATTTGCTGACATATTTCATTTCCCAATATTTTGAATTCAAAAAGGTCACTTTAGCTAGTTTTTCCTCTTTCTGTAGTGTTTTACAATGTAAAAGGGAAATTTTCATTACGAAACTACCTAATAGTTTCATAGTCAAACTATAAGAAAATGAACTAGCCATGCTACAAAAAATGGTTTTTCCAGTCTGTCTTGTCAAATCTGGTGCAAGGTGTCAGTCCATGATTATAAGAGTTAGCGTGGATGTCATTCGAGTCAGTTAGGGTTAAATCAAGGTACAAAGGTCATGCCTGAAGTAATCATTACTATTTTAGGCATGCATGAGTGATGATTAAGGCATGAGTTGTCATCAAAACTTTATAAAATTACCCAATTGAGTCTTTATCATTCTCCACTTATATTTGCATGCTATTGAGTTCTAGAGAATTGTTTCACCAAACCAAGCTGGTTGTTGGTGTTTTCAAAATTTGCAGGTGTCACTAATAAAGCGAGGCTGAGAAGGTATAAAATCACCATGGCTACAAAGAAGAAGACCAACAAAGGTGGTCACTGCCTCTGATATGAGCCAATGGACATGAGTTTATTAAATGAAGACCAGACTACATTGGAATTGTTTAAAAGAACAGGGTGTTTGCAATTTTTCCAAAGTCTGTAAGGGTGTCGTTTACAGGTTTCAAAGGAGTTTGCTAAGATTTTTACTCGATGAAATTTAAAGGGGGAATATTAAATCTCATAGTAACACTAGAAACCGTTACAGTAGCAACAGTAATACCTAGAGGAGGAGAGAAATGGTTCAAAGGCATCAAGTTCACCATGCAGGACTGTAAAGAATTCATCAAGACAGAGCATTGTGAAATTGATCTCACAAATGCTATCCCAAGGAGCTCTATGAAGGAAGACTACTCAAAGCTGCTATTGATTATTCATAAGTACTTCACCTGTGAAGGGAGATATCAAATGGTTTATTCCTACCACCTTAGGCTTATACTAAATTTTGTGGGTAATACGTCTCTTGATTTTCCTTTTTACTTATACAGAAGCTTGGCTAAAATGTTAGACAAGGTTGAAGTTAAAACATAAGGAAATGAAACCTCTCTTTTTCATCACATTTTGATCAAGTCGTTGGTGTTATAGGAGTTAAAAATATTAGGCAGATATTGGTAATATTTTCTATTGATAAGTGGTTTTGAAGTAGATGCTATCAGTCCTAAAAGAACTCCTAAACCTAGAGATATCACATCACCTTCAGTGGTAGAGCAGTTAGAGCCAGTTAGGATGGAGACAGAGCCTTTGCAGAAGGCTGACACACCCAAAGTTACACCTGCAAAAAAAAAGGCAACATTTAGCAAACATGTCAGCAAGAGGGTTACAACGAGCCAAAAAGTGGCTAAAGGTAACTTAGAGGACATCGTGCATGCCATTGATATTGAAGAAACTACCATAGTCCAAGCTGAAGACATTAATGAGGGAGGAGGGAAGCTTAAGAAAGGAGAAATAGCTAAGAAGTTATAATTTGCAGGTGATGATGCTAGATTTATGTTTCAAGCTAGAAAACCAATGAAAAGACATGATAGAAAAGTCTTGGAAAGCATCAAAGAAACTTAGAAGGTTAGTGAAACTATTCATCCACAACCAAGCATAATCGACCTCTCCTCACCTGAAAAGGAAGATCTGGTGATAAAAAAAAATAAGGCCAAAGAGAAAATGACTAAAAATATAGAAGTTGAAGCCCTTAAGGAGCAGTTGAATGATGCAAACAAAGAGATATTAGTCTTGAGGAAAGAGGCAAAGAAGCATAGAGCTGAAAGAGTGAAGTTTGAACAAATGAGGAAAATTTGGGAGGATTAAGTCACAAGTGTCTCAAAGACCTTGGATAACATAGAAAAAATGATAAAGTGGACTCAACTACTAAGAAGAGAGGTAAATCACATTAAAAAGTTAAACCTGCACTTACTGTCCAAGAATAGAACACTGAAAGACCAAGTCAAAGACCTTCAAGAACAATTGGAAGTGATTCATGAAGAGCTGGAAAAGAAAGGTTTAAAGATGACCATGGTTGAGGATCCCATAGCTCAACTGATCACAAATGAAGAGGAAACACCACAGAAGACATAAGTTGAGGCTGAATATGCTTTAGGGGGTTTATTACATATAGAATATCAAGTTTTTGCAGCTGGAGGTCACTTTTTGGAAACAATTTTGAAATGGGAGATTTCTTCACTTTTACACAGTTTCGTAGCGTTTCCTAGGCTTAAAGCCATGAAAACGCTATTAAAAAACCTGTAGAATTATTTTTTCCTCTAAAGCCACTTTTTGTAGTTTTGAAGGAGGGAGATTGATGGTGGTGATGTGTCCTGAATTGATTGACATTGTTGATCATCTTAGCCCCTTAGTAATTTTTGGCAAGCAAACAATGGGTCAAGTTGTCTTTAAGCTTTCAAAGAATGGATTCCTCCTAAAAAGTCATCATCCTTGAAGCCTTTCATGATTCCCTGCTCTTTAATCCCTCTCCCTCTGCTTTTATGGAGTCAACAAGCCTCACCGATCCCTAAAAATACGTGCTTGAAAGGCCTCTTCTTACCCCTAGTATCTCTGCAAAACTCCCTGTTTTTCCCCTTCTCCCCACTTTTTTTTGGGCCAAAACCCACTTCAAACATTATATTAAGGCCTTAGCCCCTTTAGCTATTTTCCCCTTGTAAACGAGTGATGTGACCGAGCGCTGCCCCTTAAGGCACTCATCGCAGATCGCACTTATCGCATATCCTAGTTTCATTATATGTATTCGATTGATCCATCGCAAATATTTGTGATGTGATTTGATCGCGTCGCAAATATTTGCGATGCGATCGCCCATCGCATTTCCCTTCGATCGCCCCATCGCAACATCGCAAGCACAGATTTATGTTTGGTGCCACTGTCAGCCATCACACATTCCGCCTTTGTGATTTGCGATCCGTCGCAATTCGCATCCATCGCAAATCACATTCATGCCACTTTCCACCATCGCGCTTTCCGCCTTTGCGATTTGCGATTTCCGTATTGGGCCCCGCCTCGTACGGCCTTTCATTTCGTCCATTCCATCACATTTCACTGTTTTTCCCGTGTATTTCCTCCATAGTCCAAAGTTGCATTTTGCATTAAAATTCTGACGTTTTATATGCATTTCTGCCTCCGGCTGGGTCCCACCACCACCACGCCATTATTCTCCCGTCCTCCATAATCACCCCCGTACGCATGGTTTTCTTAACGAATTTGTGGATTTTTACAGGGATACAGTGGCAGAAAATTGCCATACTTCCCAGCCTCCATTACAGAAGTTGAGTACAATCCAAAGGACCATTTATATGAGACAGAATTATGAAGCAAGGATTCGGGAAGATATGTCGATAAGACTTCCATTAAAAAAAAGTAGAGTAAAAATCTGCCGAGCCCTCCAGAAATTATTCAGATGCACAATATCGAGCAGGTGGAGAGTTAATGGCAAGGATAAAAAATATTAGTGAAAGATAGAGAGATTCAGCAATTAGCATTCAATGTCTCAAGCCTTAATTAAAATTTTAGAAGGTAGAGGGTACCTAGCATAGAAAACAATACCCTCCAGCTGATAGCCGGTAAAGATGCACTCAGCTTGCCAAACAGATTGCCAGCTCATCAGCGAACGTCCCACCACCAACATCAGCAACTACCTCGATACTTCCACACCTATGAAGAATCGTCAACTCATGATTCGGCCTCAGTGGCCTTTTTACATTTTACTGAATTAGTTACTTTTTAAGTTTCAAGTGGGCTTCATGCTCCACTCCATCATTTTACCTTTTACCAGCCTATTGTTTAATTTCTTGTTTTAAAAACGGCCGAGTGCCTGACTGTCCATGATGAGAGGCCTTTGTTCCTTATCATGAATTTTGTTATTCTTATAAGGACCTTTAACAAATTTTGGTCATGCGAGGGAGATATTTTTCCCAAAAATATCTTCTCGCTGAGTTAAGAAGGAGTCTATATAAGAAAGATCCAAGGAGAAAAATAGATTCCAGACTTTTATCAGAAAATTGTGCTGTGAAAGCCATTTTGGTATACATTTTGTAAAGCTTTTGTATTGAGGCTCAGAGCCCGTAGGGTCTCAGTGAGGAGGAGTTCTACCTGTTTAGAGGATTCTGGTCTTTAATATCTCACAGTATGTAAACTTCTCTTACATGTTTAATACAATTTTCCATTTCATGCATCTTCTCGTATCATGTTACTGGAATGCGAGTGGCTCACTGATTTTAGATAAGAGTTCATCCTAGTTGATGCCTGTATTTGGATCAGTCTAGCACTTTAAATAGGCTGAGGCATGATATACTTTTTCGTATTCATTTCATCCACTTTTCTGCTATATTAGTTTCTTAGGGAGGGTGCTTTTAAAATGCCATTGTCATGTATGTATTCTTAGAATGCTAAGCCCATATGTGGTTCTGTTGTGTATCTGGGTATCAGACCAAAGTTAAATAATATCCTCTTATGTTTCTTTCCCTACATGAACTTTCTGAGATTTGATTTCTGTGGCATATTACTTGAATCGGCCCTCTTTACAGTAAATTATCTCTTAGCTGTCTGATGTTTTAATATTTGAGCTTTGCATTGTGCCTCTGCAACATTACTTTCCCTGTGATAGTTTCTGTGATTTCTGGTCCCATTTTCAATCAATATTCTTGTTTAACAAGAGATAGTAGGAGAGCCTTTGGATTGACAACCCAGTTTTATCATATGCCTCCTGCTATGCTAAGATGTCCTAGGCACTGGTCTATAGCAACTCTAGGCTGTCTCTAGGGTAGAAAATAATTGTCGACAACAGACACCATGGAACAAAAAAGGATTGGAGTCTTTGGGTGTAGATGCTACCAAAGCTTGCTACGAAACTATCATGTTTTCGTATCGAGCTATTTTTGAAGGTTTTGGAGCATCTTAATGGCAGTTTTGGATAGCTAGACTCCTTTAACATGTCAAGGGATCTTATCATCAAATAATTATTACTTGGAGGAAGTGTTGTGGAGACAGGTCATTAGCCAAAGCACTCTTTGAAGATAAGGGTTATGTATTCCTGAAAAATAGGGTTATGTTCCACATGTCTAGGGGAGTCATGAATATGTAAAGTGGTAATGAACCTATTATGTATCTTTTGAGCATGTGATGCTTATTTTTTAACTGTCATGTAAATGTTTCACAAGATAAGGTAGAGATATGTAATAAATAGGAGTTAGAGTCCTATTAGGAGATTATTTCTTTAAGGTATAGCTACCAGTTTTCTCTTAAGAGTTATGTCTTTGAGTTATGTGATGTATCATAGAATAATTCGATGGTCTAGCCACCAGGCAAATCATCCTTGTTGAAAAGAAGGTCTATTTAAAGACAAAGCATCGAAGTAGTGAGGGGTTGGAGATTTTTTGCGCAAACTACTGCTTTATGTATTTTGACTTATATCAGTAATACAAAGTGACTTTCTTCTTAACAGACTTGAGATTTTCATGGGGTTTTTAATGTGTTATTTATCTACATCTTATGTTTTACCACCTACAGTATATTTCATTTATATTACTCAGAATTCATAACTCTATGCTTTGACTTCCTTTAGTAATGAAATGATTGTGTTTTCCTATGTTTTATGAGTGAATTCCCTTTGTTAAAGACCCCTATCTGCCTCAACTTCCATTGCAAGAAAAATTGCCACTGAAACTACTGATTGTTGACTCCATAAGCCCAATGGTAGAAAACCTACATTCTTTCAACCTGCAATCATAAAAAACAAGATACAATTTCTATAGAGTTAGCCATCTAGCACTATCGTTAACCAATATCATAAAATCCCTTTGAGATAGCCCTCTCAGACTGAAGAGGCTAAGCTTCAATCAAAAGTTGGTTTGAAACAGTTACACTGAGTTATTTGATCAATAGCCAATCAAGTACAATTTTGTGATAACAATGTCAAATATGAAAAGAAATGCTCGTTTGCTTCAGATGTTAGTTGATCATTGGGAACCGAAAGAAGATTTCTTTATAATTGATCAGATTCCATTACAAATAGAGGTGGAAGACATATATTTTATTACTGGACTTTCCCGAAGGGGAGATCCAGTAGATTTTCATGACAAGCCCATGGGAGGGCTTAACGTTAAGGATTATGTCCAAGTCTATTGTGTAGATGATGCAAAGAATGTGGGAACTCAGATCCCCATCAAAGATGTGAAGTATTTTCACATGAAAATCCTTCTCTTTACCATTGGTAGAGTGGCAAGATTAGCTTCTCTACATCAGGCTTCATGTACTCATATGAGTATAATAGTGGAATGTTTGGTTCATATTTATGACTGGTGCATAGTCTTATTGGCGAATATGAAAAAAAACTTACTTCTATCCGGAAGACAAAGACAAAACACTTTGGATACGGTACCATTTTGCTGACATTATTCTTTGAGAGGGTCCTAGGGCTTCAGCCCAAGGTTTTCTCTACTATCAGTAGCCCAAGGGATCCAAGAATAGCCTGATGGGTATATTTGATGAAGAGAGGGGGAAGTGAAGTTCCTCGAACCACCTGGGATGATGAGTTCTTTTAGTGGTTGGTAGAACAAGTCATCTCAATGGAGGACTATCCCTATGATGGGATGGATTTTTGAGTAGATCTTGATTTGGTTCTTCCACTTGGAGCAGCATGGGGTGAAATTGGTAAGATTTCATTTTTTTATTTTTTCATTATATGATTTTTTCGATTTTTTAAAATTATATGGAAAATGAAAAAATGTTTATGATATGAAAATATGAATTAAAAAATTTTAATGATCATGATGCAAACATGGGACCAGTTAGGCTAGAGGGCTACCCAAAGCACAAGCACCACAGAGGTGAGGCGGATGCTGAAGAGCTAAGAAGGACCCTCCATGATGTACAAAGAAACTTGGATATTTTGACTCGCCAAAGTACCTATGGCTGCTATAGAGAACCTTCTGGAGGAAATCCAGAGGCGAGTGGTTGGGGTACCATGAGACTAGGTGCGGTTATTTTTCCATGTAGAAACTTCCATTTTGTTCAATCGAAACACAAATTTTGGGTAGGGACCTCAGGAGTAGACTTAGATTTGATCAGATGATTGTAATATTTTTTGATTATAGACATGATCAGGCATAAGCCCCAATTTTGTAGGACATGATGGTCCATATTTTATATATTTTGAACACTCTGATATATATATATATATATATACATACATAAAGATTTGTAATATTCCCAAATGGGAAATGTGGCAATACAATGTAGATATGCAGGTAAATAACATAGTTCATTAAAGTAAAAGTAGGAGGCCAATATGGAGACCTTTAAAATGTATTTACGTCAGAAAAATAGATATACAAGATGGCCCATAAGATTCATAATAGGAAATACAAGTCTCCAATAGAAGAAAATCCTCATAAATAGGTGCCGCAACCATGTAATAAGATTGGAAATTTCCTTACAGCGTTATTTTATTGGACTGCAATAGCTAAAGATTAAAATTTAGACCTAGAGAAAATAAGTGCACGAAAATTCAGATCTATAACATATCCATACACTATATAGGATCTTCTTCAGAATCCCCTTGGGGTTTTTAGCATCTCAAGATGTACAAGTTGTAGATCTGAGATCTATGTCTACAAATCTAAAAAAATATTCAGATCTGGAACTGGATCTGATCTTATATGAACAATAGAATGATAAACTCCAATGAATCTCCAAAGTGAAGGGTATATCCCCAACAATTGAAAACCAACTCTCTAGATGGTATGCTAAAAGTCCCTGCAATTGCACCTACATGAATAACGCAGATCTGGAAGTGAAACTTCACTGTAGGGTTTAAAATATGGTTGGCCGCATGCCAAGATCAGAAAATAAATCTTAAGATGTCTAATACTCTCCTCCCAATGAATTAGAAGCCTCCTCCACTAAAAAGGATCACTGAAATGGCTTAGATCTGAAATGATTTAACCTCCACTTGCTACATCTTGCAAAGATAGCCAAACTGTAAATTTTTGTAGATGTTCTATGCTTGAAGCAACTTTACTTTTCTAACAGCAATCACATAAATAGTTAAGTAAAATTCTGATAGAACATATGAGTGGATCTTATAGAAGACAAACCAGAAACAGAAAAATGTGGTGGTGCGTTACGGCGGTCAACAGGATGCTTCAACCAGCAAAGTCTCCTTGGTCAGCCAACCCAGAATGTGTCACAACAGTCCTCCAATCAGCAACCGAGTCAACCCAAGTCAACGCTGTCAAGAAAATTCAACGCAGGGCAGCAAGCTAAAAGTCAACGCAGCAGCAGTTTGGTCAACCCTTTGACCTCGATTTCTATGCCAAACAGTACATCCTTCCAAAATCGGACTTCCCAACAATTTTCAGCCCTTTTGGACCATGCGTTGACCAAAGTCAACGCTGGTCAAACTTCCAGCAAAACCCTAGCTGCAGAAATTCGTCCTTCAGCTCACCCGTACAGATTCGTCCTCCATCTTCTTCACACGTGTGGGCTGAACTCGTCCTCCAAGGGGCTCGTACTAAATCAGATGAGAGAAGAAGATGTGTGTTGAGTTGTGGTGAAATGCTCTCCAACTTTGCCTGTATTTATATCCATCATTGGGGTGTGTGACACATCTGCTGGGGGTATGAAACCTTAAGGCCGACCTGCACATATAATTTATTATAAATAATAAATTCAAAATAAATGTTCTGCTCATCGGATTAAGATATATTTTATATGGATTTTACACCTCTCTGAAAGAGTAATCCAACAAAAATATTAGCCTCTTAATCTGAGCATTACAACATAGAGTTTGGACCTAGTTTTCCAAATTTAACACTCCCTCTCAACTAGGGAGAACTCCATCCATCAGTGCAATCAAACATCGTGCGTCATCCCGCCGTAACTTGCTTTTCTGGCCTCTTTATTTCAGAACAGAAGTGGGTCAGTCACAAAGACATCATCCCCCGACCGATGAGGACCGCCCAGAGGTCCGAAACCTCTATCAGACTCACTAAGAGTCTCCAACCAACCCGAAGTTGGCTCATTTGACCCGAAGTCAGGCGGAGGTCCGAAACCTCACTATACTTGATCCCAGATCAAGAGGTTGGACCGTTCCATCCTAGATAGAGAGTACGGAAATCTCTAATGCGTCCATCAGTATTTTCTACTAGTCTCTAGCTTTTCCCACCTCATTGGCCAAATGAGAGGTACTTCCCATGAGCCCCGAACTCAATGGGTAGGATGGCGACGGCACGACAATGAGAGGCGAACCACCAATAATCACAAGGGTGGGGCGTAAGCATTATTAGTGCTTATAGCTCCTAGAAGCCATCCTAAAGCCCCCCAGAGCTCCTCAAGCTCATCGTCCAACAGAACCCACATCATAGGGTCGTTCCACGATACCAAGTCTCTCACGGAAGGTTAGGAACTTGACCTTCCCCAGGGGCTTAGTGAGAATATCCGCGACCTGCTCATCAGTTCCTATATGATCGAGCCTTACGGCACCTCGCCGTACCATATCCCGGATGAAATGGTACCTGATATCAATATGCTTGGATCAGTGGTGGAACACAGGATTCTCGGTCAAGCGGATCCCACTCTGGTTATCACAGAGTATCACAGTGGTATCTAGCACATGTCCAAACAGCTCACTAAAGAGCTTTCGCAACCAAACCGCTTCACAACAGGCCATACTTGCTGCAATGTATTCGGCCTCAGCGGTGCTCAAAGCCACCGACTTCTGCTTCCTGCTCATCCATGAGATCGAAGCAGAACCAAGATTGAAGCAACATCCCGATGTGCTCTTACGATCCACCACACTGCCAGCCCAATCGGCATCAGTATATCCACGGAGTGTCACACTCCCGGCAGTGTATCTCAGCCCATGGTTTATCGTGCCCCAAAGATATCTCAGAAGATTCTTGGCACCAACCCAGTGAAAATGATGAGGCTCAACCATTTGTTGACTCAAAGTGTTCACTGCAAAACATATATCCGGTCGGGTGTTCACTAAGAACATCAAAGCTCCTATGAGTTGACGATACTCAGTAGGATTGGCCAAGATAGGCCCAGCAGCGCTGCCACTCAAATTCTTAAAGTTGAGTTCCATCGGTGTCGACACGGACTTACAGTCCACCATTCCAAATCTTTCCAGAAGCTTCACAATGTATTTTCCTTGAGAAAGGAAAATCTCTCCAGGTCTCTGCCAGACCTCCAGGCCTAGGAAGTAGTGCACCAGTCCTAGGTCCTTCATCTCGAACTCAGCAGCGAGCTCCCTCTTACATTGATGAATGAGAGGGTTAGCACCTGTCAGGAAGAGGTTGTCCACATACAACACTAGAATGAGAGGCTTCCCCTGCACAACCTTGAAGTAAAGGTTCGGATTAGCATTACTTCGAGTGAAGCCCAGCTTCATCAAGTAACTATCCATCCTCTCGTACCAAGCTCTGGGTGCTTGCTTTAACCCATAGAGGGCTTTCTTCAACCTGCAGACATGAGTGTCTCGATCCTGAACTTCAAATCCCAGAGGTTGTTCTACATACACTTCTTCCTTTATTGCACCATGCAGAAAAGCGGTCTTGACATCCATCTGATGAAGACTCCATCCTTGCGTAGCAGCAAGGGCTATGATTGATCGGATGGTGGTATATCGTGCCATAGGTGCAAATATGCCATCATAGTCTATTCCTTCCTTTTGAGAGAAGCCACGGGCAACAAATATTGCCTTGAACTTTTCAGCACTCCCATTAGATCCATGTTTGATCTTGTAGAGCCATTTTGCGGTGACAACTGATTTGTCCTTCGGTCTCGGGACCACATCCGAGACATCATTATTCATTATGGACTCATATTCTTCGTGCATAGCATCCTTCCAAACTTGATGCTTTACGGCTTCCTCAAAAGATCCAGGTTCAGATTGTACAATAGTACTCATGGCAGCTAGATACCCTTGGTATCTACATGGCTTCTTGCTTTCTCGGAATGTCCCCCTTGGGGCAGCATGACCCTCAGCATCTTCGAGGGTGTCCCTGAGCCATGATGGTCTCTTTCCCATTGAAGGAGATGGATCAATAGGGTCCATTGGTCCTTCAATATCAGGCATTGTCTCATCCTGCGGTTCTTCTTGATTTCCAGGCCTTTCTTCATGATTTTCTTCAGATCTTGGAAGATCTACTACTTTCTTCAGGGAAGCATCTTCGTCAAAAGTGACATCATGGCATATCTCTACTTTCCTTTGACCAGGTACATAGACTCTATAGGCCTTAGAAGTCTCACTGTAGCCCACAAACATTCCTTTCTTCCTAGAAGCATCCAGCTTACTTCTCTTTTCTTTCGGCACATGAAAATAGACAGGACATCCAAAAATTCTAAAATGTGAGACATCAGGTTTCTTACCAGAGAAAACCCCTTCGGGAGTTTTGGAGTCCAGAGCGGAATGAGGGCATCGGTTTTGAATGTACACAGCAGTATTTGCAGCTTCTCCCCACAGAAACTTCGGTAGACCCTGGTCACATAGCATGGCACGGGCAACTTCCACAATAGTCCTATTCTTGCGTTCAGCAACACCATTCTGCTCAGGAGTATATGCAGTAGTAGTCTCCCTCTTAATGCCAGCTTCTCTGCAAAAGTCTTTGAACTCATTTGACTCATATTCAGTCCCATTGTCGGTCCTCAAAATCTTGATCTTCTTTCCGGTCATATTTTCCACCAAGGCTTTGAAGGTACGGAACCACATGGAAGCCTCATCCTTCTTCTTCAAGAAGTATATCCAGGTTTTGCGAGAGAAGTCATCGTAATCATGAGCGGCAAGAGGAACATCCTCTCAGGATGTCAGCAAACATGCCCATAGATCGAATGACCAATAAAAATACTGCATGTCTTTGTGACACTTTGAGGGGAAAGGTCCCCTTGTATGTTTTCCTTCGGCACAACCCTTACATACACCTTCATGATTATTTCCAAAGTCAGGCATCCCTGTCACCACCTTCCTTGCTTTGGGAAGGGCCTTGTAATGAAGGTGTCCAAATCTTCGGTGCCATAGTTCGGTTTGTCGTATAGTATCACAAGTCATAGCTCCCAGCGGACTCCCTCCAACCTGGTAGAGTGTGCCAACTCTAAAACCAATCGAGATAGCTTCCTTGAAGCTCTTCTTCCACATGAGCACCTTTCCATCAGAGAATGTTACATTGAACCCTTTGTCTTCCATGGATGATACAGACACAAGGTTCTTCTTCAATTTTGGTACATAGAGTACATCTTGCAAATGTAGGACTTGTCCTTGAGACAAGTGGAGGGTCACAGTCCCTGTCCCTTTCACGGGGTATGTGGCATTATCTCCAAGGATAATTTCTAGATTAGTATCCCTTTCAACCATGTCAGAGAGTGCTTCCTTGAATCCAGTGATGTGTCTTGAGGCACCACTATCGATTAGCCATACATCCATAGTGTCGGGCGGAGATGTAGCAGAGAGAGCAGATACAAGAATGTACTCATTTCTTTTATCAATAGCATTAGACTCCTCATACCTGGTGTTCCTAGACCTTTTAGAAGGTTGATTGTTTCCACCAAAGTGAGCCTTCCTCTTTCCTTTGGATTTGTCGTTTCTTCGATTCCCATTCCTTCGATTGTTGTTGTTATCATCACTATCGGGAGAATCCTTCTTGAAGGGGAATTCTCTAGCATAGTGACCAGGCCTATGGCAAGTGAAACACTTACCCTTATTTTCTTGAGTCCTTGTTCTTCCTTTGTCCTTAGAACCACCAGAGTTCTTCTTTCGAGAATGAGCACCATAGGCAGCATTTCTGTCATTATCGAATTCCTTCATCCTTGTTTCTTCTTGCATACATCTAGATAGAAGCTCATCAAAGTTAGGAATGGTATTATTATTGAGAATGGTAGTTGTGAATACTTGCCATTCATATGGGAGTCCTCCAAGTGCGGTGAGAACCATCTCACGATCAGCTATTGTCTCCCCAATAGCCAGCAGGTTATTCCTTGTTTCGGTCAATTTCAGAAAGTAAGTTTGAATAGACTCATCCCGGCCCTTCTTCATATTCTTCAACTTATTCTTGAGGAATAGCACTTGGTTCACATTGTTTACTTTGAACATAAGGATCAATTTATCATACATCTCCTTGGATGTGCCTAGTTCAGATATATAGGCAACCAGACTCTTATGTATGGATTCCCTGATCATCAGCTTTGTTTTGATCTCTCCCTTTTTATACTTGTTTCTAACAGCAGCGGTAGCATTGGATGGAGGTTCTTGAATCTTACCCAGCACATGATCCAAGAGATCATAGTCTTCCAATTTGAGATCTAATATCATCTTCCAGGCATGGAAGTCATCCCTTCCAGTCAGCTTGTCATTCTCCTTGAATTCAAAACTTGTGGAACCCATTTCCTCCGATGGTGATTGCTAAAGATGGGGCTTGTCTTCACCTCACCTCTGATACCATGTAAATTTTTGTAGATGTTCTATGCTTGAAGAAACTTTACTTTTCTTACAGCAATCACACAAATAGTTAAGTAAAAATGCTGATAGAACATATAAGTGGATCTTATAGAAGACAAACCAGAAACAGAAAAATGTGATGGTGCGTTACGGCGGTCAACAGGATGCTTCAACCAACAAAGTCTCCTTGGTCAGCCAACCCAGAATGTGTCACAACAGTCCTCCAATCAGCAACCGAGTCAACCCAAGTCAACTCCAAAAAAGTCAACGCTGTCCAGAAAAGTCAACGCAGGGCAGCAAGCTAAAAGTCAACGCAGCAGCAGTTTGGTCAACCCTTTGACCTCGATTTCTATGCCAAATAGTACGGCCTTCCAAAATCAAACTTCCCAACAATTTTCAGCCCTTTCGGACCATGCGTTGACCAAAGTCAACGCTGGTCAAACTTCCAGCAAAACCCTAGCTGCAGAAATTCGTCCTTCAGCTCAGCCGTACAGATTCGTCCTCCTTCTTCTTCACACGTGTGCGCTGAACTTGTCCTCCAAGGAGCTCGTACTAAATCAGATGAGAGAAGAAGATGTGTGTTGAGTTGTGGTGAAATGCTCTCCAACTTTGCCTGTATTTATATCCATCATTGGGGTGTGTGACACATCTGCTGGGGGTGTGAAACCTTAAGGCCGACTTGCACATATAATTTATTATAAATAATAAATTCAAAATAAATGTTCTGCTCATCGGATTAAGATATATTTTATATGGATTTTACACCTCTCTGAAAGAGTAATCCAACAAAAATATTAGCCTCTTAATCTGAGCATTACAACATGGATTTTGGACCTAGTTGTCCAAATTTAACACAAACCCTCAGCGGGATCTGTGTTTTAGTTGAAAGAAGAAGCTTGGCCTTCATCCAGATAGTGGACTATGCAAAACAAGACTCTCCTAAGAGCTAATCAATGGAAAGAGGTGGGATTCCCAATAAGAAAAACCCAATGCTAAACAACATTTGTAATCTAGGCTAAACAACCAAAGAAAGCTATATACCTAAATAGAAAATATATTCAAAAATCCAATATTATCAACAACCCTCTAATGCTGCCATCCTATTCCTTTTATAAGTTAAGAGCTTGCAAACCACAAACTTCTGCCAATGAGATCACTTCTTTCACACAAGCCATCTCCATCTACGACTCCATTGTGCCTCATTGATAGCCACTCCTCCATGAGAGCGTTGTATATTTGGTCAAGGTTGACCTAGTCAAAATATCCAGCCCCTTTCATACCTAAGGGTGCTTGTTTTAACAACCAAGAGTTAGCCTTTTTCATATTGCCACTGATTTATTATTTATTAAGGAGTATTATGAACCTCCTTTTCTATTTTATTCTTCAAACAAATAAATAAAACAAAAATGAATATTCCAATTAGCTTAGGACTAATTGGGAATACTACAGTCCTCCCCTCCCAAATTTTTCTTCTCCTCAAGAAACTGATAAGGTGAGTGCTGAAACTCTTTTCCTCCTCCATTGTTGACACTTTTATATGATAATATTCCTCCATAAGCTAAGTGTTCACAAAATCATCCCTCAATGAATTTCTCCTCCAAAGTTCTCATGAGATGCAAATAGTCCATCCCATAAGGATACAATTGTTCACATGAAACAAACATGGTTTGCCAAATTTTCTCCCTGAAACATGTAGCATAAGGTACATGGAGAATATCCATTCCATAGGGCAGATACATACTTCTGATCCTCCCTCCATACATTCTCATAAAAAGCACAAGTACATCATCAATGTATGGGATCAAAACTACATATATACAAACATAAATTTGTGCATATGGAGGTGGGTCATAGTCCCACATGTGGAAGCAATGCATATCCTGACTGCATTAGATCAAGATGTGGTAAGTGGTTTCCCCACCACTTACTTGCTACCCAAGTTATCTCACCATGGCTAAAAGTGTGAGATATTTAGATTCAAAACTCGAAATCTCCATAGTCCTCATTTTTCAGTCCTCCAAGTTATCTCACCATGGTGGAAAGTGTGAGATATTTAGACTGAAAAATGAGGACTGTGGAGATTCTGAGTTTTGAATCTAAAAATATACACCACAGAAATCTACAATCCATCAGTGTGAGATATATTTGGTGCCCTAGGAAAGCACCCATCATGATGCAAAATCTCCCGTTGTCCTCCAAGGGAGAGGCCATGTTCAGAAATATTTGTGGCCCAAAGTTGGCCATGAAGTTTATAAGGTACAACATTCCTTCTTGGAGTCATGGCCTGCATATAAAAAGTGGAAGAATGCAAACAGTAACCAAATGAAACATTAATTACATGAGCATAATTTCCACTATAATTCCTCCTTAAACAAATGGAGTGGTGCATATATCTATCCCCTTCCTCAAAAAGAGAAAGAGATGGTTGAATTAACTCTGTCATAGATTTATGTTGCAGCCCCATCTCCACATCGTACATGCATCTTTGAAAATTTTGATATAGTTCTCCTTCAAAGCCTTCCCAATCAAAGCTTCTCATTATGATGTTGTAGATCTTCATGGAATATGTGTGGCTGAAACATAACTCTTCATAGGCCCTTTGTAGCAACTTATCCTTGAGCTTGGAGGCTCTAGACAAGAGGATCCTACCGTGATCAGAGATGACTCCTTCTTGGACTGAATAGCCCTCTTCATGTAGCTGGTCATCAAGTATCATGCATGTGTGAAGATTCTTAGAGTAATCCACCAATAGTTGGGATTTCCAATATGGATGTAAACTACCCAAAAATGACAGCGTTGATGATCTATCAACTGAAATGTCTGTCATGTGGCTACTTTTCTCCTTGACATCTCCCATGCCAAAGGTACATGTTGGAAGGTCATTATCCCCTCCTTGTTGCCCTTCTTGCATATGCACATGCTCAAATGAAGATGGAAGTTCTTGGAAGTTATTCTCCCATGGAAGGCTATCATCTATCCAAAACCTCCTTGGTCTTTCCAAAGTATGCATATGTGACCACCATCTTCTGTCATGTATGGAATATTTAACTCCAAGTGGTATTATATTCTAATTCTCCATAGCCAAGGACTGCCCTCCTTTCCCCATGATGGTGTCATCCTCCAATCATGCAGCATTTCCTCTCAATGCAGTATGAGATGAGAAAGTGAACAATGGTGTTATTGGAACAATATCTCCCTCCTCCTTGAGCTCATCCAACATTCTCAGCATTGTGTTGTGCTATTCTATAGCTCCCTTCCTTCTTGGATCTATGAATGGAGCTTCAATATGTGAGGCATCTCTCATTGAATCTAAATCAGGTGGTCTCCCAAGTGGTTTACCACAAGATAATGATGTCCCTTGGATCATCCTCATGTGCATAATATATGTGATCATTATATTTGTGCTTCCACTACACAAATTCATCTTTGTTTCTTGTGTGGGAGTTTCATGATAATTGGGTATCACTCTTCAGGATGCAAGAGTGCTTCTGATTGGAGCAATTTCTCCATTCTCACCTCCATGTGGTGTTGGATCATCTTTTGCTATGCCAACGTTGTGATCCCTCCTTTGTTATTCTTCTTCTTCTTCCTCCTCATCATCTAAGAAGACCTTTATGTAATGTGATTTTGTAGCTTGACATCTATGTCCAGGTTCCCATGATTCTTGGCAAGTGAAGCAAAGCTTCCTTCTTCTTAGATCTCTCCAGACTTCATTGTCAAGAGGTTTCTTGTATGAGCTCTCCTTTGAATGAGTAACCTTTTCTTCCTTTCCCTTTGAAGGAAAAGAGGGCTTATGCTACAAAGTTTCCTTTTCTTTTGGAAAGGCATCTTGAAGGTCTCTATCCCTTTCAATAGCATCATGTAGGGTAGTGGAATTGGGAGATTTAACCAACCCATGAAGAGTTTCATCTAAACCATCAATGAACATGTGCACCATTCTTGTTGCAGAAAAATCAGAAACCATAACAGAAAGTCTTAAAAATTTAGAGATGTAAGTTTCTGTATTACCTGATTGTTTCAACTTTGCACAGCTCATGAATTGTGCCTCTGGATCTCTTCTATCAAAAATTTCCACCAGCCTTCTAGTGAATGCTGAATAAGCAGTCACATTGGCATGACCCAATGTAGACAAGCCATGGAACCACCAGTCATGTGCCTCACCTTCAAGGTGTAGTGCTACAATCTTGATAGCCTCCATCTCTGGAACCTTGTTAAGCTAAAAGTAGATGTCAATTTTTTCTACCCAAGATTTGGCAGAACACTTGGATGACCCATCAAAATTGGGTAAAAATAATTTTCCCATAGTGTGGTGTCGATCATGATTCTAAATGAATCCACCACCTCTATGATGATGCCTTGGTCTTCTATTGTCCTTGATGTGAAAAAACTCATGAAAATTCAAGTTATCTTTGAATCTATAATTTTGAGACTCATATTCTTCAAAATTCTCTTCAAGGGATTCATTCTCTTGAAACCCTTCATTTCCCACAACTAAAAATTTAGGCATGGTAGAGCATTGGGAAACTTGTGGTTGATGCACTAGTTGATCATTTCAGTGATGAGATATGATAGAGCCTTCTCTAATATGGAAGCCTGTAGGGGATTCTTGAATCTTTCCATTCTCATCTCTTTGATTTCTCTCGCAATATCTTGCATGGCTCTAAGAAGCATATTTGGGAAATCATTTTCTTCTTCACTTATAGGTACAGGGGCTTTACCCTTGTCTTCCTTTTCATTTGTGTAATAAAATTTCTTTTATATTCTCTTTAGATACCTCTTCTCTCTGTTAGTAACAGGTTGTTCTTCTTCAAAGACATATTGGCTTTTTAGAAAGCACAGGCTGTGTCAAGATGATGCTCCGATACCATTGTAATATTCTGAAATGGGAAATACAACAATACAATGTAGATATGTAGGTAAATAGAACAGTTCATAAAATAAAAATTAGGATCCCAATATGGAAACCTTTAAAATGTATTTATAGCAGCAAAATAGATGTAAAATATGGCCCATAAAATGCATAACATGAAATACAAGTATCCAATAGAATAAAATCCTCATAAAGAGGTGCTGCAACCATGTATTAAGATTGGAAATTGCCTTACGTCATTATTTTATTGGACTACAATAGCTGAAGATTACACTTTAGATCTATATCAAATAAGTGCATGAAAATTCAGATCTATAACAGATCCATACACTATATAGGGTCTTCTTCAGAATCCCCTTGGGGTTTTTAGCATTACACCATGTAAAAGTTGTAGATCTTAGATCTAAGTCTGCAGATCTACATAAATATTCAGATGTGGAACTTGATATGATCCTATATGAACAATATAATGATCCCCTACAATGGGTCTCCAAAGTGAAGGAAAGATCCCCAACACTTGAAAACCAGCTCTCCAGATGGTATGCCAAAAGACCCTGCAACTGCACCTATAGGAATAACAAAGATCTGGATGTGAAACTATGCTGTAGGGTTTAGAATATGGTTGGCCACATGCCAATATTAGAAAATGAAGCTCAATATGTCCAATTCTCTCCTCCTAATGGATTAGAAGCCTATTCCACTGAAAAGGGGAACTGCAATGGTTTAGATCTGAAAAGATCTAACCTCCACTTGTTGTAGCTTGCAAAGACAACCAAACCCTCAACATGATCTTCATTTTAGTTGAAAGAAGAAGCTTGGCCTTTAGCTAGATAGTAGACTACGAAAAACAAAACTCTCTGAAGAGCTATTCAATGGGAATAGGTGGGATTCCTGATCAAGAACACCCAATGCTAAACAACATTTGAAATCTAGGCTAAACAACCAAAGAAAGCTATATGTATAAACTGAAATATATTCAAAAATCCAATATCATCAAAAACCCTCTAATGTTTCCATTATCTTCCTTTTATAATTTAAGAGCTTGCAAACCCTAAACCACTTCTTTCACACAAGCCATCTCCATCTAAAACTGCACTGTGCCTCATTGATGGCCACTCCTCCATGACAACGCTGTAGATTTGGTCAAGGTTGACCTAGTCAAAATATCTAGCCCCTTTCACACCTAAGGGTGCTTGTTTTAATAGCCAAGATTTAGCCTTTTTCATATTGGCATTGATTTATTTTTTATTAAGGAGTATTATGAACCTCCTTTTCTCTTCTATTCTTCAAACAAAGAAATAAAACAAAAATGAATATTCCAATTAGCTTAGGACTAATTGGGAATATTACACAATTTTATATGATGTGATGTCCCAAATGTACAATGATGAATGATTTTTTTTTTTTTTAAGGTGTTTAATGATTATTATGCCAATCAAGTGCTTGATTAGCTAATGAGTATGCCAACCAATTATCAGATCGAGGAATATGAATGAATGTAATAAATTCAAATGAATGTTGTAACAAACATATCCTCAAAAATAATCGATGAAAAAATGGGTCTCTAACATGATATATGATTTTCAATTGTGAAACCACCAGTTGTGACTCCAAGTAAACTACTAACGAATCAACGCCAAGAGATATTGCCTCCAAGAGTAGGTTTACCACTGTAGTGTACTCTGCTACATTATTCAAAGCAGGATTAATGAAGACACCTTTTGAAACTAACAACCGACTAGATGGATAGTGGCTTACCTAAGCCCTGGAGGCCGGGTTCCGGGTATGTCTACTAGCACCATCGGCAAAGCAAAAATGACTCATTTCATCCAATAATACCTGCCAAAGAAAATCAAAATCATCAAAGCCACACCAAAATTAAAAACATAGATATGTACCAAAATAAAATATATACAACAAAGCAGATGCTAGGCCTAAGCCTAAGCATAGTACTTTTTCAAATAGAGCCCATTTCTGAGCTCCGTCAACTCGTTCCCATCAAAGTCAACCAAGGCATAAGGTCCTTTCTTCAGGACTTTTTTTATGATAAAGGGGCCATACCACATAGATTTTAACTTGCTTGCCCGCAATGCATCCTTCTCTTGAATATAAACCAAGAAAAGGTCACCTTCAAAGAAAACCCTATGCATGATCGCCTTATCATTCTGAACCTTCACCCATTTCTTATGTGCCTCATTCATCGTAGTTGCATCTCGTCACTTCTCTTCGAGATGTTCTAGATGGATAAGGCGTTCTTCGAGACTGGAAGTGTTAGGAAGAATTTCAAATTCTAACTTAAGGGAAGGAATTTCACATTCAATAGGAAATATAGATTCCAACCCATAAGCTAGTTGAAACAGAGTGAAATCAGTTGCAGTCTTTACAGACATCCGGTATGCCCAAAGTGCAGGGTACATCATGACATTCTAATTGGATTTGGCTTTATCAATCATCTGTTGAAGGGCTCTCTTCAAGGGTTTGTTAATGACTTCAACTTTCCCATTGGCTTGATGATAGTAAGGAGATGAATGCTCCTGCCTAAAACCTAATTTCAGAGCCAATTCAACCATCATGGTATTCTGAAAATGGCTGCCATGGTCAGTGAAAATATCTTTGGGGATACCAAAGCCAAAAATGACTTGATTGAATAGGAACAAGGTCGTTGTATCGTCGTCATTCCCAAAAGTGGGCATAGCCTCAACCCACTTCGTGAAGTAGTCTACAACGAAAATAATGTACTTGTGACCCTTATCTGAGGGTGGGTTAAAGTAGTATAATCAATACCCCACTTTGTGAAAGGACTGTGTAATATTCCCCAAATGGGAAATGCAACAATGATAAATAGTTATGCAGAGAAATAACACAGATCATCTAAGTAAGAGTAGGAGGCCAATACAGAGTCTCTTTATTTACATTTACATTAGCAAAATATATGCACAAGATATCCCATGAGATGTAAAACATGAAATATAATACTTTTATGGAAGAAATTCCTCAAAATGAGGTGCTACAACCATGTATTAAGACTGAAAAGAGCTTGAAAAAGTTATTTTATTGGCTGCAACAGATGTAAATTACACTTCATATCTTGAGAAAATCTATGTATAAAATGTTAGATCTATGTCAGATCCATACACTAGATAGGCTCTTCTTCATATTCCCCTTGGGGTTTTCAGCAAAACATGAAGTAGAAGGAGTAGATCTAAGATCTAATGCAATAGATCTACAGAAATATTCATAAATTCATGGAAATACATATTTTATCTAAAATATAAAATATGATGATCCACTTCCAATGGATCTCAAATGTGAAGGGCAAATCCAGAACACATGAAAACCACTCCTCCAGAAAGTGTGCCAAAAGACCCTAGAATGGTACCCACACAAATTATGCAGTTCTGGAAGCAATACTACGTTGTAGGCCTTAGAATCTGTTTGGCCACATGCCAAGATCTGAAAAGGTAGGTCCAATCATCCAATACTCTCTTTCCAATGGGATATAATCCTTCTCCACTGAAAAGGAGCACTAGAATGGCCTAGATATGAGTAGATCTAGCCTCCACTTGCTGCAGCTTTCAAAGAAAACCAAACCCTCAACAAGATTTGCATTGTAGTTGGAAGAAGAAGCTTTGCCTTAAGCCATATAGTGGACAAGAAATGCAAGACTCTTCCAAGAGGCCTCTCAAGGAAAGAGGTGGGATTCCTGCTTAGGAACACCCAGTGCTAGACAACACTATTCTCTACTAAACAACAAAGAGAATGAGATATGTCTAAATAGACAATATACTCTGAAAATAACATATCATCAACAACCTTCTCATGCTGCCATCCTCTTCCTTTTATAAGTTGAGAGCTTGCAAAACCCTAAACCATCTCAATGAAATAGCTCCTTTCACATGAGCCACCTCTAACTAAAATTGCATTGTGCTTCATTGATGGCCACTCCTCCAAGACAACGTTGTTGGTCTGGTCATGGTTGACCCAGTCAAAAGATTCAACCCCTTTCACACCTAAGCGTGCTTATTTAAATAGCCCAGATTTAGCCTTGTTCACATGAGGCACTGATTTATTTACTGTTTTAGGATTTTTATGATCCTCCTTTACACATTTATTCATGAAACATAAAAATAAAACAAAAATGAATATTCCCATTAGCTTAGGAATAATTCAGAATATTACAGTCCTCCCCTCCAAAATGTTACTTGTCCTAAAGAAACTGATAAGGTGAGTGTTGTAACTCATCTCCTCCTCCATTGGTAACACCATCATATGTTAAACCTCCTCCATAAGCTAGATGTTCACCAATCCAACCCTCCATGAATTTTTCCTCCAAAGTTCTCATGAGATGTAAATAATCCATCCCACAAGGAGTCAATAACTCAAATGAAACAAACATGGCTTGCACAATGTCCCCCCCCTAAAACATGTAGCATGAGATACATGGAGAATCTCCAGCCCATTAGGCACATGCATACCTCCCATCCTCCATACATTCCTATAAAAGGTAAAAGTATATCATCAATGTATGGGAGCAAAACTACATACACACAAACATAAATTTGAGCATGTGGAGGTTCGTCATAGTCCCACATGTGGAACCACCACAATGAATCTCCTGCCTGCATCAGATCAAGATATGGTAAGTGGTTTCCCCACCACTTACTCACTTCCCATGTTACCTCACTATGGCTGAAAGTGTGAGATATGTTTGGTGCCTTAGGAAATCACCCATCATGATGGAGAATATCCCTTTATTCAGCAAGGGAGTGGCAAAATTCAGAAATTTTTGTGACCCAATGTTGGCCATAAAATTTACAAGATATATTACTCATCCTTGGAGCCATGGCCTGCATAAACATGGTGAAATAATGCATACAATCAGAAAAATAAAGATGTCTTACATGATCATATTCTTCACCAACAATACTCCTGATACACATGGAGTGGTGCATAGATCTATCTCCTCTCTCAAAACAAGGAAGAGATGGCTGGAATAACTCTTTCATAGAGTCATGTTGCTGCCCAAACTCCACATAGTTAATACATTCTTGAAAATGCTGATGTATTTCTCCTTTCAAGCCTTCGCAATCAAAGCTCCTCATGATGATGTTGTAGACCTTCAGGGAATACATATGGCTGAAACATAACTCTTTGTAAGCTCTTTGTAGAAAACTATTCTTGAGCTTGGAGGCTCTAGACAAGAAGATCCTACCATGATGATAGATGACTCCTCCTCATAATAAATATCCCTCTTCATGTAGCTGGTCATCAAGTATCATACAAATGTGAATATCTTTGGAATAATCCACCAATAGTGCGGATTTGCAACATAGATCTAAACTGCTCAACAATGACAGTGCTGATGGTGTATCAACGAAATTTTTTTTCATGTTTCTACTCTTCTCCTTGAAATATCCCATGCCAAAGGTGTGTGTTGGAAGGCCATTCCTTCCATTATTCTCCTCTCAAACCACAGAACCAGAAATGAGAGTGGGTGATGATGACAAGGGAAGAAGATCTCCCTCCTCCTTGAGCTTACCCAAGACTCCCAGTACTGTAGCTTTATCTTCTAGTGCTCTAATCCCTCCTGGATCTAAGCTTGGAGCATCATGTTGTGAGGCCTTCCCCACAAAATATGAATCAAGTGGCCTCCCATGCGGTTTTCCACTAGATAAGAGTGTTTCATTGCTCATTCCCATGTGAATAACATATGGGACCATCATATCATTACTTCCACTATGAAAATCCATCTCTGATTTTTGTGTGGAAGTATCATGATAATGGGGTATCACTCTTATGGATGCAAGAGTGCTTTTGATTGGATAAATTTCCCCATCTTCTCATCCATGTAATAGTGGATCACCTCTTGTCATGTCAGCTTTGTGATCCTTCCTATGTTCTTTTTCTCCTCCGTTCTGCAAGATCTCACAGTCTAAGGTGCTTCCTTTAGATGTAGTTAACCCATGAACATCCAACATCTCCTTGGTTTCAAGAGTCTTGATCACAAAGGACTGAACTATCATAGTGTGTGTTCCCAAAACTGCATGAAATGTTGGAACACATTCCCTCCATTGTTTTGTCTCATTGTCTATTATCATAGACACATGTTGTTCATTCTCTTCATGTGTAAGATCCCTGGGATATTCTTGCAAAGATACAAGATCTCTCCTAGTGGAAGCAATTTATTCACCTCCATCTCCCAATAAAAGTAGATCTGAGTAGATCTAGCCTCCACTTGCTACAACTTTCAAAGACAAACAAACCCTCAATAGGATCTGTGTTTTAGTTGGAAGAAGAAGCCTGGCCTTCAACTAGATAATTGACAAGAAATGCAAGACTCTTCCAAGAGGCCTCTCAAGGAAAGAGGTGGGATTCCCGCTTAGGATCACCCAGTGCTAAACAACACTATTCTCTGCTAAACATAAAGGAGAATAAGATATGTCTAAACAGAAAATATACTCTGAAAATACAATATCATCAAAAAAATTCTCATGCTACCATCCTCTTCCTTTTATAAGTTGAGAGCTTGCAAAACCCTAAACCATCTCAATGAAATAGCTACTTCCACATGATCCACCTCCAACTAAAAATGTGTTGTGCCTCATTGATGGCCACTCCTCTAAGACAACGTTGTTGATTTGGTCATGGATGCAATGGACCTTGTCAAAGATGCATGGACCTTGTGGAGTTGGAGCAACAACATGACTCTAAGGAAAAGTTAAATCAACCCTCTCTTTCTCCCCTTGAAGAAGAGAGTAGATCTATGCACCACTCCATTGATAGGAGGAGGATTGTTGGTGAGGAGCATTCTCTTAGTACATCTATTTTATATTCTGATTTCATGCATTCTTACACCATGTTTTTGTAGGCCATGACTCCAAGGAGGAGTAGTATATTTTTTAAGCCTCCTAGCCAACATTGCGTCCCAAATTTTTTTGAAGTGGGCCACTCCCTTGGAAGAACAAGGGAGATTTTTCATCATGATGGGTGCTTCCCAAAGGCACCAAATATATCTCACACTTTTAGCTATGGTGAGATGGTATGGGTATAAAGTAAGTGGTGTTAAAACCACTTACCACATCTTGATTTTATGTATGTAGGGGATTCTTTCTGCTGGTTCCACATGTGGGACTATGATCCACCTCCATGTGCACAAATTTCAGCTTTTTTGCACATTGTTTTGATCCCCTATGTTGATTATGTGCGTGTTATTTCTATGGGGATGTAAGGAGGAAGGAGGGAAGGCATGCATGTGCCCTATGGGATGACTACACGCTTTGTACTTTCTATCATGTATTTCAGAGAGGGAATTGGGAAAACTATGGTTGCTTCATGTGATTCATTGTTTGCTTATGGGAGGAATTGTTTTCATCTCATGAGAACATCATTGGAATAAGTCATGGATGGATGGTTTGGTGATCACTTAGCTTATGAGATAATATTATCCTTTGTTTGTGACACCAATGGAGGAGGAGATGAGTTGCAACACTCACCTTATCAGCTGCATGAGAACAAGAAACATTTTGGAGAGGAGGACTATAATGTTCCTAATTAGCCCAACCTAATAGTAATATACTATTTGTTTTCATTTTATTGTTGCAAGAACAATATTGTAAAGGAGGATAAATTAAACTCCTAAAACAGCAAAATCAATCAATGCCCATGTGAACAAGGCTAAATCTGGGCTGCCTTAGCAAAACAACCGTATGTGTGAAAGGGATTAAGTCATTTGATTGGATCAACTGGACCAAATCAACAGCATTGTCTAGATACGTTGAACCACCTAGATGCACAGCGCATCTTTAGTTGGAGGCTAATCAAGTGAATGCAACTAAATAATTGAGATGGTTTAGGGTTTGGCAAGGATTCCATCATATTTAAGGAGGAGGAGGACAGCATGAGAAGGGTTGTCGAAGATATTATTTTTGAAGGATTTTTCTCATTAGACACTTCTCATTCTCTGGTTTTTTAGCTGAGAATAGTGTTGTTTAGCACTAGGGCGCTCCTGATCGGGAATCCCACCTCCTTCCTTGAGAGGCCTCTTGGAGAAGTATTGCATTTCTTGACCACTATCAGGCATTTATCCAAGCTCTTCTTCCAAATATAACGTAGATCCTATTGAGGGTTTGGTTTTATTTGTAATCTACAACAAGTGGAGGCTAGATCTACTCAGACCTAGGCCAATCTAGTGCCCCTTTTTAGTGGGAGAGGCTTATATCCCATTGGCAAGAGTATTCTAGATCATTGGAGCTTCAAATCTACATCTTGGCATTAGGAAAAAAATTTCATCAAGCCTATAGTGCAGTCCCTCTTCTAGTATTTTGTTATCTGCAAAGAGAAAGTTGCAGGGTATTTTGGCACTTCAAGGAGGAGAGATCTCTAGTGTTGGGAATCTTCCCTTCACTGTGGTGGTCCCTGGATTAAAAATCCAATCCATGTTCCATTCAGATATGATCTGAATACTGATGTATTTTCTTCACAAATTCTGAATCATTATGCAGATCAATTGCATTAGATCTCAGATCTACTCCGTGTACTACATTTTCTGCTGAAAACCCTAAGGGGCTTTTTAAGAGGAGACTCTATAGTGTAAATATCTGATATAGATCTATATTTTTTTACAAAAATATGCTCTAGATCTCAAGTGTAACTTAAAAATATTTTTATATAATAAAATAATGTTGTTAAGCTTGTACAGTCATATCATATGGTTGCTGCCTCTTATTTTGGGCATTTCTTCATGTAAAGTTTCCTACTTTCTGTTCTATGATATACAGGCTTTAATATAATCTTGATATTTTGATGTAAATGACATGATTGAGCCTACATATTGGCCTCCTGCATATATTTGGCTGAATTGCATTATTTTCTGAGCAGTTTTGTCACATAGTGTTGCTGTCCCTTCTTTGGGCAATTTTCCAACTATACTAGGTGTGTGAGATCTGTTTAAACTGCCTAGAAAGATTTGTTTATGATATCCTCTTGGATTTGGGTCTTATATTATCGTATCTAAAGGATCCAAGGGCTGATTTCTAGTGCTGAAGCATACATTCCTGAAAAATACGTTCTTCAGGCATGCCTTGCTAGCAGTCGCAATTTTAGGATACTACAGTGGTATCAGAGCATCTATCTTGGCACAACCTGTGATTTTATTACTGAAGATCCAACATGTCTTTTCGTGGAAATAAAGTACTGATGAATAATTTTAGTTACACTAAATACACAAAAGACAAGGGTCCAAACCCTTCATCTGGAAGATCAAGAGGGAAAGAGTTTTCAAAAACTCTGTTCCAAACTATGCATGAGATGGAAAATGAAATCATGCATAAGATGGAGAATGAAATCAGGGGAATGAGGAATGAAAGACCAGCATATCTCTTAGAGAGGTCTTCACATGAAGTAAGCCCCACTACTTCATCTGATGTGTGTGAGAATTCAGCCATACAATCTGATCTACAACATTGTAGCATGCCTACATTCCTTGCAAGAGGAGAAGAAGAAGGAGAGACACCAAAGGAGGAGACTCTTGGTGACTATATCCAAGAATATGAATATTAGTCTAAAAGATTCAAAGAGCATCTAATATTCCCAGAGTTTTTTCAACTCAAAGAAGAAATAAGATCTAGCAGAACTATGAGGAGAAGAGGGCGCATGCAACACACCTTGGGTAGAACTTTCCTACCTACTTTTGATGGGTCACCTGAGAGCTCAGACAAGTCTTGGGTAGAGAATTTGGACACATACTTTCAACTGCATCAAGTTTCAGAAGAAGGATCCATAAGAGTAGCAATGCTGCACCTCCAAGGTAAAGCATATGCCTGGTGGTTGTTTGAGTCTTCTTCATTAAAAAATGTAAACATCTCTACTTATGCAAAGTTTACTAGGGGTTACTGAAAAGATTTGATTCTATGCCATCTAAAATTTCTTTGGGTAAGAAAACCAATCCCAAGAGATCAGAAAATTTGCATGAGATGGGAAGATCCATGAAGATAACTCAATTTCAGAACATTTTTGAAGGGGTTGAAGATCCATTACATGATTTTCCAAGGGAAAAGGACCTACTTCAGCAAGAACCTTCTTCTCAATAAGAAGACATGAGTGTTTATTTTTCAAGAAGAGATGAAGTGAAAGGATCTCTTTTTGATGAGGCATACTCCATTGATGAGGAGGAGGAAGAAGAAGAACTGAAAGGTTCCTCCAGCGCTGTGACAACAAGAGGAGATCTATTTTTATTGAGAGATGGAGCTGAAGCTATTTCTTGCACTAAGAGGGCTCTTGTATCTTTGCAATAATTCCCCAAGGATCCTATACATAAAGAGGATGAGAAACATGTGTCTATGATGGTAGACAAAGAGACAAAACAATGTAGGGGATGTGTGCCAACACTGCATCCAAATTTTGGAACACACACTATGATGGATTAGTCCTTTCTGATCAAGACTCTTGAAACTAAGGAGATGATCGGTGTTCATGAGCTAACTGCATCTAAATGGAGTACCTTAGAATGTGATATCTTGCAGAAGTTAGGTGATGAAGAAGAAGATGCGGGAGTTGCTCCAACTTCTCCTTATCATGATACTTCCACACAACAATTAGAGATGTATTTGTGCAGGGGAAGCATACATATTGTGTTCCCATATGTTTTTCACATGGGAATGAGCCATGAGACATAATTATCTTGTGGTATACCACCTGGGAGACCACCTGATTTAGATTTAATGAAAGATGTTTCATGCATTGATGCTCCTATCATAGATCCAAGGAGGGAGGGAGCATTAGAATACCATGCTTCAGCACTGATAGTATGGGGAAAGTACAAGGAGAGGGAAAGAATTTTTCCCTTAACATCAATATCCATTCTCTCATCCCATACTGTGCTGAGAAAAGAAGCTGCAAGGATGAAGGATGACACCATCATGACACAAGGAAGGCAATCCGTGAATCAAAGGGAAAACTTGTTTGGGGGATCCTCTTCCATACATAATGAGAGATGGTGGTCACACATGAATACTTTGGAAAAACCAAGGAGGTTTTGGATATATTATAGCCTTCCATGGGAGGCTAACTTACAAGAACTTCCATCTTCTTTTGAGCATGTGCACGAGCAAGGAGGGAAGCAAGGAAGGACTAGCAACCTTCCACCTTGTACCTTTGGCATGGGAGGTGTCAAGGAGGAGGAAAATGGGAAGATTGGATTTCCAAAATACACCTTTGACATGGGATATGTTAAGGAGAAGAACCAAAATATGATAGACACTTCAGATGAAATACTATTAGTGTTTTCCTTGTTGGGCACATTAGATCCTTATTGGAAATCCAAACTGCTAGTGGAATATTCCAAGGATCTTCATACTTGCATGATTTTTGATGACTGGCTACATGAACAAAGTTATTCAATCCTTGATGTAGTCATCTATAATCATTGTATGATATTCTTTTCTAGAGCCTCCAAGCTCAAGGAGAAGTTACTATAGAGGACTTATGAAGAGTTCGATTTCAGCCAGACCTATTTTATGAAGCTCAGCAATATCATTTTGAGGAGCTATTATTGGAAGGGCTTTGAAAGAGAAATATATAATAATTGTCAAAGATGCATGGACCTTATTGAGTTCGAGCAGCAACATGACTCTAAGGAAAATTTAAATCAACCCTCTCTTTCTCCCCTTGAAGCAGAGAGTAGATCTATGGACCACTCCATTGATAGGAGGAGGATTGTTGGTGAAGAGCATGCTCACAGTACATCTATTTTATATTCTGATTTCATACATTCTTACACCATGTTTTTGTAGGCCATGAATCCAAGGATGAGTAATATATTTTTTAAGCCTCATGGCCAATACTGGGTCCCAAAAATTTCTGAAGTGGGCCACTCCCTTGGAAGAACAAGGGAGATTTTTCATCATGATGGCTGCTTCCCAAAGGCATGAAATATATCTCACACTTTCAGCTATGGTGAGATGGTATGGGAAGCAAGTATGTGGTGGGAAAACCATTTACCACATCTTGATTTGATGCAGGTAGGGGATGCTCTGCACTGGTTCCATATGTGGGACTATGATCCACCTCCATGTGCACAAATTTCTGATTGTTTGCACATTGTTTTGATCCCCTATATTGATGATGTACTTGTTAATTTTATGGGGATGTATGGAGGAAGGAGGGAAGGCATGCATGTGCCCTATGGGATGAATACACTCTCTATACTTTCTATCCTATATTTCAGAGAGGGCATTGGGAAAACTATGGTTGTTTCATGTGATTTATTGTTTCCTTACGGGAGGAGCTATTTTCATCTCATGAGAACATTGTTGGAACAAATCATGGATGGATGGTTTGGTGATCACTTAGCTTATGAGAGAAGCTTGTCCTTTTTTGCGACACCAATGGAGGAGGAGGTGAGCTACAACACTAACCTTATCAGTTTCTTGAGGACACACAACATTTTGGAGGGGAGGACTGTAATATTCCTAATTAGCCCAAGATAATAGGAATATAATATTTTTTTTCCTTTTCTTGTAGCAAGAATAATATTGTAAAGGAGGATAAATTAAACTCCTAAAACAGCAAAATAAATCAATGTCGATCTAAACAAGGCTAAATTTGGGCTTCCTTAGAAAAACACCCTAATGTGTGAAAGGGATTAAGTCATTTGACTAGGTCAACTAGACCAAATCAACAATATTGTCTAGATACATTGAACCACCTAGATGCACAGCGCAGTTTTAGTTGGAGGCTAATAATGTGAATGCAGGTAAATCATTGAAATGGTTTAGGGTTTGGCAAGGATTCCATCTTATTTAAGGAGGAGGAGGACAACATGAGAAGGGTTGTTGAAGATATTATTTCTGAAGGATTTGTCTCCTTATACACTTCTCATTCTCTGGTTGTTTAGCTGAGAATAGTGTTGTTTAGCACTAGGTTGTTCCTGATCGGGAATCCCACCTCCTTTCTTCAGAGGCCTCTTGGATGATTCTTGCATTTCTTGAGCACTATCAGGTATTTTTCCAAGCTTTTCTTCCAAATACAACACAGATCCTGTTGAGGGTTTGGTTGTCTTTGTAAGCTGCAGTAAGTGGAGGCCACATCTACTCAGATCTAGGCCAATATAGTGCCCCTTTTTAGTGGGAGAGGCATCTATCCCATTGGCAAGAGTGTTCTGGATCATTGGAGCTTTATATCTACATCTTGGCATCAGGCCAAACTATTTTTCAAGCCTATAGCACATTCCCTTTTCCAGTACTACGTTATCTGCAAAGAGAAAGTTGTAGGGTCTTTTGGCACTTCAAGGAGGAGAGATATCTAGTGTTGGGAATCTTCCCTTCACTGTGGTGTTCTTTCGATTACAGATCCAATACATATTCCATTCAGATATGATCTGAATAGTGATGTATTTTCTTCAAAAATTCTAATTCATTCTACACATCAGCTGCATTAGATCTCACATCTACTCCCTATATTACATTTTCTACTGAAAATCCTGTTGAGCTCCAAAAATGTTCTTTCTTCCACCACATTCCACTCCATTTATTTTATCCAATAATAATCCCAGGCTCAAATGATCAATGAAATTAGTTAAAATTGCTTTAAGAATGAATATCGTGGCTAACTTGCTATGTTTTTATGATTTTGTCATTGTAGTACTTTTTGAACTAAAACTAGCTACAGAATGCAGACATTCGGTAGCTAATTGCCAATTCTTCATCCATATTCATGTTCAAGTAGGTTCCAGATGTCCTCTTAGGGAAAGCCACACATGGTCATATTCCACGTCATGCCCTCAGCATTTGTTTCTCTTCATGAAGATCGAACGAAATTATGTACGTGGGTATCCACATGAGAACTCAAGCTAGGAGATAGACTCCTAATAGGACAAGGACAGGCCAAATGTACTTTGTCATATTACGATGCCACCTTTAGAGTTCTAGTTTGATTTTAATATGGGTAATCCCTGTATTATCTCAAGTTCTGTTATGTAAATTTGCTATAAATATGCTCGGGAAACCGAGAGACAAAGGTTAGATTTTGGTTAGATTTTATGGTTGACTGCTAGATCTTTGAAGTCCGAGAATACTCTGTTTTGAGGTGATTCCTCTTTAATGAAAGAAGCAACATTTCCTTGAATGCGTTGAGTCAATTTTGAACTAGATTTTGTGCTACTCTGGTGGTAGAGCGCTCCTGCCTCCTGAGCGGCCTTGTTTATGCAGTGGATAAGTATTTTAGTCTCGCTTTTATTTCTAGTTTAAGTAGATTTATGAAGCTTATGTTCATATTTTTTTATGTTTACTATCATAGCCAAACTTACTCTAATCAAGTCTTCCAAAATATCATTATGAAGAATAAGGCACAACTGTGATAATGTAGGTTTTAGTTGCATTTACTTTCGTTAGTTATCATAGTTAAAACTTACTCTAATAAACTTTTCCAAAATATCATTATGATGAATAAGGCATAACTGTGGTATTGTAGGTTTTAGTTGCTAGTTTACACTAAGTGGCATAGCGAATCTTACTCTTACAAAGCTCTTCCAAGATATCATAACAATGAGTAAGAGGTAGTTGTGGTGTCTTAGATTTTAGTTGTGTTTTCTTTCAGTCTTGTGTTTATGTTCAAATTGCACTGAATGATACAACCATACTTGTTCTCACAAACTCTTCCAAAACATCATTCATACTCAATGAGATGGACTATAGAATTCCTTAGGTTAGTTGCATGTTAACTTAGTTATAACACTCCGGAGGTAGAATGCATGTGGTTCAGCTCTGTCATTTCATTTCCAGTTTGATAACGGCTTTTTAGTCTAACATTGTTCACTGTACTTCAAATAGATTAGTGGCACTCTAGTTTAGTTTTAGCTCACTATATTAGTATTCCAGTCTAGTTGTCATCCTTTGCATTTTTAAATTATAGTAGTTGTTAAATTCAAATACCACGGTCTTCATTATTTACAAAACTTCTTTTGTTCCAACCTCATATTAATACATAATCATTTGGACAGGAGTTGGTATTAGTCTAAGACCTAGAGTATTTTGCAACCTTTTTACCATTTCACAAACAAGCCTTTTCTCAAAGACTATTTTAAAAAGAGAAAGCTATAACTTCTGAGTAAGGCCTAGTGGTGTTAAATTGAGTTGCAGAATAGAATTTGAAGCTAGTTTAGAATAGAAATCTTATGATGCTACAAATGTTCTTTTCCAAATATATCCCAATAGATCTTTAAACATGGATGAGATGTTGTAACATTGTAAGTTGATTGTTTGATTGTTTAGTTAGGAGAACCTCATTTACACTTAACTTGCCCATTTCTAAAGCTCTTCCAAAATATCGTTAATGAATGAATTGGACAAGTTTAAGCTTATGTTGTGATTTATTTCCTTGAAGTCATTATCAAGATTTGTATTTGTTGTTTGTTAGCCATAGTTAGGCTTTGTTTTGTTTCAGTATTTGCATTTGTCATTTGCCATCCATAATTTAGGCTTCACTCTATTTTTAACCAATAGCTTCTTCTCACCAGCATTTAGTTCTTTCCCTTGTGAACATAAAACCATAAAAAAAAACCGAAAACATCATAAAAGCTCTAGACACAATGTAGTGAGAAACAAATACCTAGGCACATATAGTGCACCACACTTCAGCAGTTTACCAACCCTGGTTGATAATTAATGAACTCAATTTAGGAGACTAGGTTGAGAACAAACATTTTGGCGCCATTTCCGGGGAAACGTAACTAGGTAGCCTTGTTTCTTAGCTCTCAAAAACAATTATATGCGTAGAGAGAGAGACTCAAGGGGCAGATTCATAAGAAGTAGCAGCAGAAGCTTGATCCCTAGAACACCACTTGTTTCATCTAGACTAAGAACCAGTACACCTCCAACTCAGACCCACAATCCATCCTTTACTGATCCTAGACTCCCAGAGGACTTAAGATCAGATATTTCACTAGAAATACCTTCCATTGAACCTGCCTTAGAAGAAGATTCAGGGACCTCTGTTAGGGACACAAACTTTTCCACTTCCACAGAAGAATCAACTATGGCAGAAGAAGGGGGAGGAGGAGTCTTTAATGGAGAACACACATTATTTGGAGGGGGTAGAGGTAGAGTTAGAGGAGAAGGAGGTATAGGTTCAGAAGGAGAAGGAGGTAGAGGAAGAGGTAGAATAGATATGGGAAGCTCTTTTTGGTTTCCTATAGTAGATGAAGAAACCAATACAACCATGAAAAAAATTTCACCCTCTGTCCTTACAAACTTCTATGGACTTAAAACTGAAGATCCTGAAACCTTCCTATTTGAATTTGAAGTCCTATGTAGAACTTATGACTACTTACAAGATGCTCAAAAACTTAAACTATTTCCTTCAACATTGAAAGGAGCAGCATTGAAGCGGTTTATGAGTTTGATCAATAGTTCTATTAGGACATGGGAAGACATGAAACAAGCATTTCTAGAGAGGTATTTGGATTATTGTATGCCATTCAATCATAAGGAGGAAGTGTTTAAGATGTTACAAAAAGAAGATGAAAACTTGGAAGATTTGTTGGAGAGATTTCATTACAACATCAAAAGAGAAAAAATGGAAAACTTAGATCAAGACACCTTAAAAGCTCTCTTGTTGAAAAAAATTAGGGATGAATGGTTGGATATCCTTAATATGATGGGAAAAGGGGATATATCTCAGCTCACATTACCTGAAATAGCTGAGTTATGTATCAACCTTTCAAGAGGGAAATCTAAAACTGTAAAAGGTCCAAGAGATCCTACTCTTGCAAGGGTAAGCAAGCCTGCTTCTGGGACAGTAAGTAGGGCAGAGATAGGGCATATGCAAGATGAATTCAAATCTGACATCTTAGGAACTCTTATTGAACAAATAGACACCCTTAAGTTACAAAACAAGAAAAAAGCTGAATCTGAAGCCCTAGCAATATTTTGTCCCAGATGTAGAAAGAAGCATGCCCTGAGAGAATGTCCTTTGGATGAAAAAGTTGTATAGACCTGTGTCATTTGTTCAGAAAAACATGAGACCAAGAGTTGTCCTTCACTTCCTGGTCTTAAAGCTGTCTTTCAAGAAGAAATTCCTACAAGTGCCACAGAATCTCTCAATTTTGTCTCTAGAAGGCCTTGGAAAGGACCCCAAACACAAGGATTTCATGATCAAATGTATAATCAACCTCCACCAAATTGGAATTCTTGGCAGCAACCTTGGTCCCAATTTCAAAATCAATCTCAAGCTTGGGCACAAGGGGCACAAAATCGCTATGGAAGATACTCTCAATACTATCAATATCCACCATCTTATCCACTATATCCACATTTTCCTCAACAACAAAATCCCCAACAAAATTCTCAAAATCCACAACATCAAAATCAACCACTTCCATTACCATTTCCTCAAAAATAAAATCAGTTGCCTGCTCAACCCATACCAAACACCAACAATAAAAATCCTCACAATACATATATGATAGAAGGCCAATAGTTTCCAACTTATTTAATTACTCCTCTAGACCTTAGTGATGTTCAACTTAGGTTTGGAAGAATACTTGAAAAGAGGAAACCTTCTGTGATTATACAAGAACAAGACAACTCTGAGGAAGATTCTCTATGAGAAAATAAAAGTCTTGAAGAAGACACATCTTTTCAGGACTCAAACATTGAAAAATCAAAACAAAAAGAACCAATAATTTCAACTCATGTATTAGAGCAGGCATCAACATCCAGTCCTACACCTCCCTTTCCAGAAAGATTACAAATTGATAGAGGTGTAGAAAAAAAAATTATGGTGCCTAATTATGATTTCTTAGATGAGCTAAGAAATGTTTGCATCAAGATTCCATTATTACAAGCCATCAAGGAAATCCCAATTCTAGAAAAAACAATAAAGGAGTTGAGCATGAAGAAAACAAGAAAAAGAATAAGAGAGACAAAGAAAATTCATCTGGAAGGAAAAATAGCAGACATTATGATGGGTAAGATTGCTATTCCAAAGTATCTAGACCCAGGAAATCCTGTTGTAAAAATTCACATCAATGGAATTGAGATCCAAAACACACTCATTGATTTAGGAGCAGCAATCAATATCATGAGTAGACAAATCATGGATAAACTGAAACTTCCTAATCTTCTCCTTACACCCACATTATTACAATTAGCAGACAGATCTGTGATTATACCTGTTGGGGTAATAGAAGACATTCCAGTGTCCCTAGATTCTTGGGAGTACCCTGTGGATTTCATGATCCTAACTCCTAAGAATAATCTAGGAGGACACCCTATTATATTAGGAAGACCTTGGTTAGCTACAGCTGATGCTTTCATTAGTTGTAGATCTGGTGATATGTACATCTCTGATGGTATTTCAACTAAGAAATTCACTTTGTATCCTCCAACAAGGAAAATTACAGATTTAGATGATACTCAATGGATAGAGGATGAAGAATACTTACAACCTCTCTTCACAATTTCAGAAATTAGTGAAGATAGTCAAATTTTGAATACTTTAGAAAACTTTGAATCCTCTTCGGAAAATAAACATGACCAATTTCAAGAAGAATCAAACATTGAGTTTTTGTCATCAAGACAGATGTCTCTTCATTCTATGGATAAATTTTGCAGCTCTACAAGTGAGATATTTCCAGGCAAAACTTTAAACATAAACAAGAACCTAGAAAAATATCAACAAGATGAGTTAGTCAAGATATTACAGAGACATTCTTCTGCATATGCATGGGAGTACACTGATATGAAAGGGATAAGTCCTAAGACTTGCACTCATCACATCTACATAGAGGAAAATTGTAAACCAATTAGATAACCTCAAAGAAGGATGAATCCAAATCTCAGAGAGATTGTTAAAGAGGAATTGCAGAAATTGTTGAATGTCAACTTTATCTATCCTATTTCAAATAGTCAGTGGGTTTCTCCTTTGGTAATTGTACCAAAGAAAAATGGTAAATGGAGGGTATGTATTGACTACCGAGAATTAAACAAAGCTACTCTTAAAGATCATTTTCCTTTACCTTTCATAGATCAGGTGTTAGATGCCTTAGCTGGCAAAAGGTACTTTTCTTTTCTAGATGGGTTTAGTGGTTATAATCAAATTCAAGTAGCACTTAGGGACCAAGACAAAACCAAATTTACCTGTCCTTGGGGTACTTATGCTTACCGAGTATTGCCATTTGGATTATGTAATGCACCTGCAACATTTCAAAGGGCAGTATTAGGAATTTTTTCAGATCTAATACATGATTGTGTAGAGGTATATATGGATGATTTCACAGTCTATGGAAACACATTTGAAGAAGCTTTAACAAACTTGGAAAAAGTTTTAAAGAGATGTCAAGAAGCAAATCTTTCACATAGTCATGAGAAATGTTTCATGATGTTTACTGAAGGTATTATTTTGGGGCATCATATTTTAGGAGATGGGATTAGAGTTGATGAGTCAAAAGTTGAAGTCATCTCTAACTTATCTATTGCAAGTTGTCAAAAATATGTTAGGAGTTTTCTAGGATTTACAGGATATTATCGGAGGTTTATCGAAAAATTCACCAAGATAGCATCTCCAATCTTTAAATTGCTTACTAAAGACTGTGAATTCAAATGGAATTCTGATTGCCAGTTAGCTTTTGAGACCCTAAAATTTTTTTTTTATGAAGCACCTATTTTAAGGGGACCTAACTAGAAGTTACCTTTTCATATTTCAACAGATGCCTCAGATACAACTCTAGGAGAAGTATTGGGACAAAAAGACCTGATTCCTTATGCCATCTACTATACCAGTAAAAATTTGACTCCTGCAGAGTTAAACTATACTGTAACTGAAAAAGAGTTTTTAGCTGTTGTCCATGCCATAAAAAAATTCAGACACTATATAACAGGCTATGAAAATTTTGTTCACACAGATCATTCTGCAATTAGATACTTAATGAAAAGATCAATTACTAATGGCAGAGTTATAAGATGGTTATTTCTTTTACAAGAATTCAACATTACCATTCTAGATAGGCCTGGAAAACAAAACACAGTAGCTAATTTCCTATCTAGACTCCAAAACATTAAATATCACACTCCAGTTGAAGATCAATTTACTGATGAATATCTTTTTGCAATTTCTACTCAGACTCCTTAGTTTGCTGATATTGCTAATTATATAGTTTCAGGGAAATTTCCTTCAATAATGAATGGAAGAGAGAAAATAAAACTCATTTATGATAGTGCAAAATATTCATGGGTTGCTAATGAGTTGTACAGGATAGGTCCAGATTTTATCATTATGAGATGTGTTCGGGAAGATGAAATGCCTGAGATTCTCAAGGCATGTCATGATGAACCTTGTGGCGGACATTTTTCTGACAAGAGGATAGCCTATAAGATCCTTCACTTAGGATATTATTGGCCATCCTTGTTTAAATATGCTAAAGAGTATGTCAAAAGGTGTGACAGTTGCCAAAGGGTAGGGAAACCTTCTCCTTCAAGTGAGATGCCATTGCAACCTCAGGTACATATTGAACCTTTTGAAAAATGGGTTCTGGATTTTGTAGGACCTATTAGTCCTCCATCAAGACAAAGAGATATATATTAGTTTACACTAATTATGTTACCAAATGGGTAGAGGCCAAGCCATTACTTTTTGCTAATGAAGCATCTGCAGTTAATTTTCTTTTTGAGGATATTTTTACTCGTTTTGGTGTCCCAAGGGAAATTGTTACAGATCAAGGAGCTCAATTCACATCAAGGCTAGTGGAACAAATGATGGAGAGGTACAAAATTATACACAGAAAATCTACTCCCTATCATCCACAAGCAAATGGTCAAGTGGAATCTACTAATAAGGTTATTGAAGGGATCCTAACAAAGACTGTCCATTTACATAGAAAATATTGGGTAGATAGGCTTCCTGAAGCCTTGTGGGCCTATAGAACTACATGGAGAAGCACAAAAAACCATACTCATGAAATTTTTTATGGAAAGCAAGTTTTGTTTCCCATAAAGTTCTAGATTCAAACTTTCAAAATGGCAGTTCAGCTAGGACTTGATCTATCAGAGGCACAAAAACGCAGATTGGAGCAGATTAATGAATTGGATGAGATCAGACAAGATGTAGTTCAGAAAACCAGTATAGTCCAACAGCAGAGGGCTAGATGGCATGAAAAGTACATGAAGGAAAATAAGTTCAAAGAAGGTGACTGGGCTCTCTTGTTTGATTCAAAGTTCAAGGATTTCCAAGGTAAATTTCAAACACATTGGCTTGGGCCTTATGAAATTGTGAGAATTTTTGACAATGGAGCAATAAAAATCAGGACAATAGATGAAGAAGAGGTTACTTTTCTTGTGAATGGTCATAGATTGAAGTTGTATCACAAACCACTCTCAAGAGAAGAATTTTTCAAGAAGTTCTAGGAAAACAATGATGTGAAGTTAATGAAGAAGAATCTTTCTTCTTCATCAACTTAATTGAATTTTCTGAAGTTAGAAATATAAAAAAAAAAAGTATAGACATGAAAACCAATCACTGATTGGCATGTTTATACAGAAAAGATGAAGTGAAAATAAGAATCTTTCTGACACTCTAACTTTTCCATTTTGTTTTTTTTTTTTACAAGTAGCTGTTACAAAATCATAACTGCAGATCCATTTCACTTATGATCCATGTCATTTCACTTCATCTCATTCCATAATTTATTCATTTTCCATTCATTCATATCATATCTTATTCCATTCATTCATCCACACTTCATCCACTTCACTTCATGGTTCACTTCATTTCCATTTCAGATCTTTAAGTTTGATCTCCTTTCTACAATTGAATAATACACAACAGAAAATTGCAGGGTACTTTTTCACTTCATTTCATAAGTTGTGATCCATCCCACTCCATCATTCACTTCATACATATCCCATTATACCATATTTTATCATCCATCTTCACTCATTCCATACAACATTCCAATTACATTCCAAACCATTCCATTCCATGTTTCAAGTTCTCTACAGATACATTCTGCAATCAAACAGACATTATGCAGCTAATCAGACTTTCCGCAGCTAGACAGACATTCTACAGCTACAGATCCTAAAGGCACTGACCAGCAATCATTTGATTTGCAACAAAATGATCCTGCATATCCATGAACAAGTCAAGATCAAGAAGGTTATGAAGACTCAAAAATTAATGATTTTCAGGAGAAAACAAAGCATATGAAGATCACAATAAAATCAAAGAAAAGGCAAAGGTATGAAGTGATTATAATGACATATCATGACAAATTTTAGTATAGTTTAGCTATGAATAATTCAAAAAGTTGTTTTGATTAATTTTATTGATCATGCCGAACAAACCTCCCTCAAAACTTTGGATAAAAATCCTTCTATTTCGCCATTTCAAAACCCATATCCGATCATCATTTAAAAATCTAAACGGTTAAAGTGCTGAAGTGATTGGATTAATCATGTCACTAAGCATTTAATGATGATTTTTGAATTTTTTATAAAATATCTCGACGGTATTTTCACTCATTGATTCATTTTCTTCACCCCACCTCATTAATTCATTCTGTAACTATTCCATATCACTCCTTCCCACAGCCGACTCTTAACCATTTCATTATGTAAAACAGAGGTATATTTGTAACAACCATTGTCACCGTGAAACAGAAGAAACATTTGAGGAGCAAAGACAACTTGTTAACGACCATTCTCACCGTGAGCAGAAGGCTGGTAGATTGAAGTTTGACGAAGAATTATGGGCCTCATCGTGAGAATAGAACCAGTTGGCACTAAATAATTGGAAGGCTATCCCCAAATCCGAGAAATTTTACAACAAGCAGTATGGTTGCAATTCCTTGAAAAATTCAGTGGCTTCCACAAAGAGGTTACTAAAAGTTTTTCAAGATCTTTTAATGGAGCTGAGGTTGAGGTTGGAGATATTAAATTCACTGTCACAGAGGCTTTTATTGTAGAAGCAATAGGACTGCCTAGACAAGGAGAAAGGTGGTTTAAGAACAGAGAATTTCATAACGAAACATGGAAACAGATACTCAAGTCATCAGGTATGGATGTCACTGTTTTTAAAAAGGGTATCCCTAGTTCTGCATTAAAAAACAAATGGAGAAACATGTTGCTTATCCTACAAAAATTCATCACTTGTGAAGGTAGATATGGTACTTTCTATGTTTACCATATTAGGTTGATAATGCATTTCCTAGAAGAAGAACTTAATTTGCCCTATTTATTGCTTCAAAGTTTAAAGAAAATGGCTTCAAGTGTCCAAAAGAGAATCCAATTTCTAGAGACAACCTTATACCACCATGGTTTAGTCAAGATTTTGATTGAACATCATTTGAGCAAAATAGGGGATAATTGGGATAACTTCTTGGTGAGAAATCACTTTGAGGAAACAAAGGAACCTCCACCTGAACATGAACCTACAAAAAGAAGCAGAAGATGGAGACCCTCCAAAACTGAAATTGGTAAAACAATATAAGAAAGTAGTGAAGAAATGATCTTTGAAAAATTAGTTCAAATTAAGAAACAACTTAAGAAAAAGAGAATCGTAAGAAGAGTTGCCAGAGAAAAGGGAGAAGGGCCATCTCAACTGAGGAGGAGCCACAGACTGAGGGGCATACTAAAGAAAACAAAAGTTAAAAAAACTGGGGTTATAAACATAGAACATGAAGAAACACCTACTGAGCAGGATTTTGATGAAGAAGTTCCAGAAATTGATCCTGCACAGCAAGAAATTTACAACTATGTTGAAACATTGGAGAGGAAAGCTTCAGAGAGTAGAGACATAACCCCTAGTCCTCCACTGTCTGAAATAGATGTACTAAGAAGAGATAGGTACGAGCTGGAATTACTTAATAGAAATATTAGGACTGAGAATGATATTATGAGGGAACAAATTAAACTCAAAACCAGTATGAACTCAACCCTGTCTCTACAAATGGACAAAGCAGAAAAGGCTAATGAAAAGTTGAAAAAGAGAAACAAAAAGTTAATCGAGGCACTTACCAATTTAAGGTTCAAGTTAGTAATCAGGAAGCACAGAAGGCCTTTAACTACCAGACAAAGCAGAAGAAGAGGATTGGATGTTCTTGTAGAGGTCTCTGAGTTCATGGAATAGTTGCATGAGGACATGCAAGAATCTAGCAGTGGGGGTATGTTGAGCTCCAAAAATGTTCTTTCTTCCACCACATTCCACTCCATTTATTTTATCCAATAATAATCCCAGGCTCAAATGATCAATGAAATTAGTTAAAATTGCTTTAAGAATGAATATCGTGGCTAACTTGCTATGTTTTTATGATTTTGTCATTGTAGTATTTTTTGAACTGAAACTAGCTACAGAATGCAGACATTCTGTAGCTAGTTTCCAATTCTGCAGCCATCTTCATGTTTAAGTAGGTTCCAGATGTTTTCTCAGGGAAAGCCACACATGGTCATATTCCACGTCATGCCCTTAGCATTTGTTTCTCTTCATGAAGATCGAACGAAATTCTGTACGTGGTTATGCATGTGAGAACTCAAGCTAGGAGATAGACTCCTAATAGGACAAGGACAGGCCAGATGTCCTTTGTCATATTACGATGCCACCTTTAGAGTTCTAGTTCGATTTTAATATGGAAATACAGTAATCCCTGTATTATCTCAAGTTCTGTTATGTAAATTTGCTATAAATATGCTCGGGAAACCGAGAGACAAAGGTTATATTTTGGTTAGATTTTATGGTTGACTACTAGATCTTTGAAGTCCGAGAATACTCTGTTTTGAGGTGATTCCTCTTTAATGAAAGAAGCAACATTTCCTTGAACGCGTTGAGTCAATTTTGAACTAGATTTCGTGCTACTCTGGTGGTAGAGGGCCCCTGCCTCCTGAGAGGCCTTGTTTATGCAGTAGATAAGTATTTTAGTCTCGCTTTTATTTCTAGTTTACATAGATTTCTGAAGCTTATGTTCATATTTTTTTATATTTACTATCATAGCCAAACTTACTCTAATAAAGTCTTCCAAAATATCATTGTTAAGAATAAGGCACAAATGTGATAGTGTAGGTTTTAGTTGCATTTACTTTCGTTAGTTGTCACAGTTAAAACTTACTCTAATAAACTTTTCCAAAATATCATTATGATGAATAAGGCATAACTGTGGTATTGTAGGTTTTAGTTGCTATTTTACACTAAGTGGCATAGCGAATCTTACTCTTACAAAGCTCTTCCAAGATATCATAACAATGAGTAAGAGGTAGTTGTGGTGTCTTAGATTTTAGTTGTATTTGCTTTCAGTCTTGTGTTTATGTTCAAATTGCACTGAATGATACAACCATACTTGTTCTCACAAACTCTTCCAAAACATCATTCATACTGAACGAGATGGACTGTAGAATTCCTTAGGTTAGTTGCATGTTAACTTAGTTATAGCACTCCGGAGGTAGAATGCATGTGGTTCAGCTCTGTCATTTCATTTCCAGTTTGATAATGGCTTTTCAGTTTAACATTGTTCACTGTACTTCAAATAGACTAGTGGTACTCTAGTTTAGTTTTAACTCACTGTATTAGCACTCCAGTTTAGTTGTCATCCATTGCATTTTTAAATTATATTAGTTGTTAAATTCAAATACCACAGTCTTCATTATTTACAAAACTTCTTTTGTTCCAAACTCATATTAATACATAATTATCTGGACAGAAGTTAGTATCAGTCTAAAGGCCGGAGTATTTTGCAACCTTTTTACCATTTCACAAACAAGTCTTTTCTCAAAGACTATTTTAAAAAGAGTGAGCTATAACTTTTGAGTAAGGCCTAGTGGTGCTAGATTGAGTTGCAGAACAGAATTAGACGCTAGTTCAAAATAGAAATCTTATGGTGCTACAAATGTTCTTTTCCAAATATATTCCAATAGACCTTTAATCATGGATGAGATGTTGTAACATTGTAAGTTGATTGTTTGATTGTTTAGTTAGGAGAACTTCATTTACACTTAACTTGCCCATTTCTCAAGCTCTTCCAAAATATCGTTAATGAATGAATTGGACAAGTTTAAGCTCATGTTGTGATTTATTTCCTTGAATTCATTATCAAGCTTTGTATTTTGCTAGCCATAGTTTAGGCTTTGTTTTGTTTCAGTATTTGCATTTGTCATTTGTCATCCATAGTTTAGGCTTCACTCTGTTTTTAACCGGTAGCTTCTTTCCATCAGCATTTAGCTCTTTCCCTTGTGAACATAAAACCATAAAAAACCCAAAAACATCATAAAACACTAGACACAATGTAGTGAGAAACAAATACCTGGGCACATATAGTGCACCACACTTCAGCAGTTTACCAACCCTGGTTGACAATTAATGAACTCAATTTAGGAGACTAGGTTGAGCACAAACACACCTCCATTCATCCCTATGTGTATGTCTCCTATCATGCTCCATCTTGGTACCCTACCAATGAAGACTATCATCCTCCCAAATCAGATTTCTCTCTTTTCATTTCATGGGATGTTGAAATGCAACTCCTTGGAGATCTCCTAGAGAAGATCTCACACCAATGGCCACAGTGAATCCATAAGGATCCAAGTGTGTTGGAGGTAAAACCTCGTCACTACTGCTATATGACAACACTGTTAATCTCTCCAATGATGTACTTGTTGTCTCATGCTCCAAATCAAGGATGAAAATATGGTTTTGTGTAAGTTTATTTGGAACAAGATTCATCCTCTCCTCCATGTTTTCAAACCCCAACCTCAAGTGTGGTATACAAATCATCGATGGTATATGAAGATGATGGTCCCTCCCTTCCTTGAACAAGTCAAGGTGGCACAACGCAGTGAAATTATGTTGCTCTAAATAAGTAGCATGCAATGGTATACAACCCTCCATAGAATTTTCTGAAACAATAGGAGATGAAAACTTAGGCATACCTTGGTGAAATTTTGAAGAATCTTGTATGGCTACAAGAGTTTCTTCCTCTAATCTGTTGGTTCCCCCAACTGCTGATGTGTAAGGTTGTTCCTCCAAGGTTGTGACAGTGCTGGTATAAGTCTCCTCCAATGGTGTTGAGGGCTTCTCCTTCTCTAATTTCTCTTTGCCAAACTTTCTAATCAACCTTTGAGTAAACTCAGCAAAATTATGCACTCTTGCATGTCTCAAATGGTTGAACCACCAAATATTGGCCTCACCCTCAAGGTGCATCACTGCAATTTCTACAACCTCTCTCTCTACTACTAGATGCAGTAGGAAGAATGCATCAATTTTTCTTGCCCAAGCCCTTGCTATAGATGACCCATCAAAGGTAGACAACAGAAACCTATTGCCCTTGATTCTTCTTGTGCTGCATGGTCTCCTCTCTTCCTCTAATTGAATGAACTGACGGAAAGCTAGAGTCTCCTTGAAGGCTCTAGGTTGAGATTTGTACTCAAAAAGGTATTCTCTTAGGATCTTGTGATCCAAGTGTCCTTCATCTTTCTGCAATTTGTCCTCTTTTTCAAAAGGAAAGGGCATAGTCCCACTGCTTCTTCTTTGGTTGACCTCCTTGTTGAGGTCCTTCTTGCTTCTGAAAAGAGATGAGAGAAAGCTCATTCTCTCCAACATTCTGATCTTCTTATTATTTTGATAAAATAATGGCTGAAACTCACAGGTTGAGTCAATATTATGCTCCAATACTACTGTAATATCCCAAAATAGGGAAAATCAACAATATTGGGAATATCTTATAATATCCCAAGATTGGAGATTCAGCAATACACAAACACAATAATGAAAGAGTAGTGATATATAAACACACAAGATGTAAGAAGATCCAAATAGCCATCATATTAAGATCATTTGAGAAAATGAATACAATATCTTGAGGAAACAATCACTCAAACTGGGAAATACAAGCCTCAAGAAACATGTACATGGAAAAATGAAGATCACTACTACACAGAAAATGTCCAAGGCTATGACAGCACAGTTTTATTAGAGGAACCGCTGTTGGGAAGTTTCAATACACAAATATACAACTATAGGGCCCAAAAAATGTTGGGAGTGAAGATCTAGACTCCCAAACTGAATTTCAAGACAATCTGGAAAGGATTTCCTGAAATATACAAAATTGTAAAAATGCCATAGTTGCAATCTCAAGACTGAGTAGTAGCTGCAACTCAAGAACTAG